>VDFB02033700.1:0-33707 GCA_007258455.2 Sequoia sempervirens | reverse complement strand
TCATTAGTAGGCCCTTATCCTAAAAATTGGGTGACCACAAAAAGTGAAAAATCCCAAAGTGTTTCTCATCACCTAAGATTGTCTAAAGATGTAGGGGATAGGATACACACATGGTTTTCCAATCATGGTGAACACGTTATACAATTCATAGCAATTTAATTTTAAACCCAAAACTAAAGTGTGTGAAGATAACAATTCATTTTTTAGATGCATCAAGTTCTTGAAAAACAATTGAGACTTCAAGCAAGAAATGTCATTAATAATTTACAATAAAAAAAGATGATTTATCCAATTTTATGCACACCAAATTGAAACATGAAGATTGTAACCAAGTTTTAATGCACCAAAGTATATGTTTCAAGTTGTGTTGTTCATTTTTATTGCACCAATAGAAAATGGGTTTGTTTTAATAACACCAACAGAAAATGTGTTTGTTTTAATAGCACCAAAATGAAAACATTCGATTTGTCTTATTCATTTTTATTGCACCAAAATGAAAAAAGTGAAATCAATTTTAAGTACACCAAAATGAAGTGTGCAAGTTGATTTTTCAGTTTTAAATGCACCAAAATGAAGTGTGAGAGTTGTAGGTTCTTTTTAAGTACACCTAAATGAAATGTTTTAACTAAAAATGCTTTGAAAATTGATAGGCCTTGGACCGTTTGTCGAATCTACAAGAAAATTGTTAGTTATTCACACAAAAACATGCCATAATCCTACAAGGGCTACACCAACAATGTTAGAAAACCTCACAAGAACATCAAACAATTAGTGGTTAGGGTTAGGTAGACCAAAAATCCAAAGAAAATTTTACAAATTAAAGCAATGAGAAATCAAAACAATAGTAGACCTGTTTTGGACAATAGTGGCCTTTTCACTGGAACGACTGTGGTTCCTTTAGAATATAGCGGCTAGAAAAAGGTACAATAATGGTTTTGTTTAGGAAAAAAGTAGTTATGTTCAAATAATTCTGCTCTAGAACCTACAAAATAGAACAAACAATAGTGGTCTTTCTAATAATAGCGGACAACTTTAGATAATAACAGTTGGATTTAGAATGACCACTAAAAAAATGAAACAACAACCACATTCAAATTATGGGACTTTTCGCATGCTAGATAGTAATAGGATTTCCTACAAAAGACATTAGCATTCAAAAACCTTAACTGCTCACAGAACCTTATGAAAACATTAGTTTTAAGGACCTAGGTCCCGTTGGGCATATCAATTAATATAATGGGGAAAGTAAGTACAAGGAAACAACAACAAAATCAAATGAAAGAGATCAAAGCAAAGACAAATCCCAACCTACTCATGAAATGAAATTATGAAACAATGAATCAAGCAATGTAATGATAAAATAGAACATAAATTGAATTCACAAATTACAATGTTACCATCCCATGTCAAAGTGTAATTCCTATTGATGTTGGATTATTTGGATCAATATGAAGCCTCCATTGTTGTGCAAAAGCTTCAAAAGGTATATTAATGGTGATGAAAGATGTATGCATTTGCTCTTAAGAATTTGATAGTCAATTCAACATGACCTCTTTACCCAAATTCTCTAGATTCTCCCATCATTTTTGAGGAGCAAGGTTATTTTATAGATTTTCAAGTTTCAGATGAACAATCAAGATTCAATAGTGAAAGATTATGATCAAAATTTAAGAACTATTGAGAGGAAATAGATTGGTCAATTAACTCCTTTGATTGATCCAATTAAGGATTTTAATTGGATAATTAATGGGATTAGATTGGAATGATTGGTGGGATTGAGAAAGTTAGGTTGAGTGTTTAGTGGGATTGAGAACGTCAAGTTGAGTTAGGAAATAGATGGGTTAGTTAACCAATTAGAGTGAGAAATCAGTGGTCATGATTTACTCAATCAAAATAGGGTGAGGATAATTAATTAATATTGGAGATGAACATGCATGTTGCTTTTGACTTTAACAAATAGATATATATTTGTTTGTTAACCATGTTGAGTGATTCTGAATAATTGATTTAATTATTCAAATTTAGAGAAAATAAAGTGGTTTAATTAAATTATTAATGAAACCAATTTAATTGATTTAAATGAATAAGGTATATTAGTTTGAATACTAATAGAAGTCATCCCTCTTGGGTTGACTACAATTAGGTTGAAATGTTTTAACTGAGGATTTGAACCTTGACCGATTCTACAGTGGTGACCAACCATCCATTGAACAAACGGGGCACATGTTCAAAGATTAAATAATGGTACTCCAAAGTTATTCAAACAATTTTTAGTCTTAGTAAAACTAATGTGGCGATGATCTGTCAATGTCATACATAGTGATATAAGACAATTATGAATGCAATTTTCCTTTTTACCTAAGCCGTTTTCTACCATTCTGAAATTTAATTTTTATAGACCTTCTGTTTATCGAAGAAAAAAAGTCCAAGTTAACAAAACATACGCCCTCGTTTTATACTCAAGTAACGACTTTAAGTTAACAAAACATACGCCCTCTTTTTATGATCAAGTAACGACTTTTGCAAACTGTTGCTTACGTTGGGACCTTGTTTAATGCATCCAACATTACCTTTTTTCGAATACATTAGAAACATTTCTATGATCTTGTTTAATGCATTCAACATCACATTTTTTTCAATAAATTGGAAGCATTTGATTTAGATTTGTGTGTATTTTATGGAAGGATCTAATAAATTACATATTAATAAATATTTTTTTGCTTGCAATACATAATTTATATGTTTTGTAATTTTTATTGTTTTATAAATTTGTTTTGAGATGGTTGATTATTCTTCATGCATAAGTTGATATGGTGCATGCAAGGGAGGTGAATGTAATGTGTAGATGGTTGATTGTCTTAGGTAGTGAATTATTCAATATCGTAACAAGTTCTTCTATCAAGCTCAATGAAAATTAATGACATTGAATGAAGGTGGCAAAGGTGGGTAGCCAAAGAGTATGAAATAGAGTGTCGAGCCAATGAGAATAGATTATCTTAGAGAGAGGCACTCTCATTTCTCATTCGAGTTTTTGTAGAACCAAGTGTGAGAAGACAATGTCTCACTAAGATTTATGTGATACTATTGCTATTCATGTCCCTTGTAAATTATTTTTGAATCTTTCTATTGTGTGATATTATAAAATAAATGTGTCATTTTATGTGTCTTTCTTGTTTGTGTTATGATTTTCATGTGTTAACACTAATGTCTATGTGGTCTAAGTCATCCCTTCATTGGGACCCACATCAACAATGATATCATTTGGTATTAGAGAGCAGGGTTTCAAACTATTGAGTGAGTTTTGTCCTCTATATTTTTGACTCTATGCAAAAAATATTGAAGCCATCTTTGAATGCAAAGAAAATTAGATAGAAGTTGGATGAGTGTATTTTTTTATAGAAGTTACTTCAAGAAATAAAATAGAAAATAGAGGGATTCTTGCTGTTAGAGGAGAAGGAAAAACACTACAAGTGGACATATATGAAAAACTTGATGTGAATCTCTAAATAATATTCTAGTAGTTGTAAAGATTACTCAAAAAAGAGAAGTAAATATAATTTGTGTGATGATGATGCACTTGAAATAAGCAAGAAATAATATTTTAAGACCTAATAGAGTGTAGATTATTGAGTATCATTTTTAGATTAGGTGAAAAAATATGCATGGAAATTTCAAATTACTTATGGAGTTTATATCAAGAATTCATGATAGATTAAACATAGCTTAGTTGAATAAGTGTTTTCAGTATGATTGGTTTGATCCCTAAAGGTCTAAAAGAAAAATGTGGATTCTAGAAAATTTAAAATGCTCTTGAATGAGACATTTTTCAAGAATGCATTCATTGTCGGCACGGTCAAATGGTCTAGAGTTGAAAAAAATAAGATAGACTACTATATAGAGACCTTACATCCACTTGAAATCACAAAAAATACATTCATTTGTTCCACATGTTTTAAGAATCATTGTGTCAAATTATGATAGTTTTTTTCTCTTAAGCCTCTTAAGAGACCCACTTGATGCAATATAGCTTTGAGGATTGGGAGATCCATGGAATGAAATAATTCTTCCCATATAATTTTCTAGACCATGAGCTGAGTTTTTGCAGCTTTTGGTTTGGTTCCACAAGGTGCAAGAAAATGGCTATTGGCAACCTTATATTGCTCCCAAGTGAGGCATTTTGAAGAATGCATTCATTGTAGGCGTGTTCAAATGGTTTGTAGTTATTAAAAAGTAATATAGGTTATTTTATATAGTACTAACATCTACATTTAGGTACAAATGAAACACCTCTCTATGCCATAGATTTATGGAATCATTGTGTCAAAACTTGACAATATTTTACTCTTAGGTCTCTTAAAGAGACTCTCTTGATCAAATGTATCTCAAAAGGATTAGGAGACCTAAAGAATGAAACAAGGTCTCTATTAGTATTCAATAGTCCACCTTATGTTATACTATTTTTTTGGTTCATTGAGGTGTGGAAGAAAAGCTATGGCTATTGGAAACTTTACATTGCTGTAAAATGAGGTATTTTACAAGAATGCATTCATTGTTAGCATGAACAAATGGTCTAGATTTCACAAAAAATGAAATAGATTATTCTAGATGGGTCTGAAATCCATCTTTAGGCACAAATAGAACATTCCTAGATGTGAAAAATTGCAATAATCATTTTTCAAAGTTTGAGACCTTATTGCTCTTAAGCCTCTATAGCCTCTTAAGACTCTCTTAGTCCAATGTATCCTAGAAGGATCAAAAGAACTATAGAGAAAAAAAATGGCTCCAATAGCATTCATTGGCACACCCTAGTGTGTTGGAACTATTAGTTTGGTCCCACAAGGTTTGAAAGAAAAATATTGTTATTGGAAAATTTATAGTGCTTTCAAATGAGGTATTTTACTAGAATGCATTCATTTTCAACATGGTTAAATGGGATATATTTGAAAAAAATGAGATAAAATATTGTAGATGACCTAACATCCACATGTAAAAATAAATGATAAATTCCTACATGCCATAAATTTTAAGAATCATTTTGTCAAAGTTTGATAGCTTTTTGCTCTTAGATCTGTAGAGTGAATCTCTTAGTCCAATGTAGCCTAGAAGGATTGGTAGACCTAGGGAATGAAACAATTCCTCTAGTAGAATTCACTATCACATATTAAAGTATTATGATTATTAATTTGGTCTCATGAGCTATGGAAGAAAAAATATGGCTATTCACACCATTATACTAAATGTCACTAAGGCATTTTGAATGTTTCCTTTGTTGACATGACCAACTAGTTTGGAGTTAATTTTTTTTGAGATAGGCTATTGTTGTGTGCTCAACATCCACCTATAGGAATAAATGAGAAATTCCTAGGTGTTGCATCTGATGAGAACTATTATGTCAAAGTTTGATAATTTTTTTCTCTTAGGTCTCTTAAGAGATTCCATTGGTCCAATGTAGCTTGAAAGGATCAAGAGACATATGGTAACAATGAGGCCTCTAATATAATTCACTAGCCTACCTTAACATTTTGGCACTATTGGTTTGGTCCTACAAGGTGTGAAAGAAAAAATATGGCTATGTACACCATTACACTAAATGCCATTAAATTTTTTTGCAAAAATATATTCATGATTGGCATGAATAACTAGTATGGAGTTAACAAAATTTGAGACAGACTATTGTAGATGGGTTTGACATCCACTTGTAGCCACAAACGAGACATTCCTAGGTTACAATTTTTCTCTCTTAGGTCTCTTAAGAGAATCTTTGTATCCAATGGAGCTTGAAAGGTTTGGGAAACCTATGAAACAAAATGAGGACTTCACTAACATGTAGCATCCTACCCTAACATATTGGTGCTATTGGTTTGGTCCCACAAGATGTTGAAGAAAAATATTGCTATTTGAACCATTACACTAAATACCACTAAGGCTTTTAGTTAGAATGTATTCATTGTTATAGGCTATTGTATATGAAATTGAGATGGGATATTATATATGAAATTGATATCTACTTGGAGCCACAAATGAGACATTTCTAGCAACCACACATTATGAGAATTACTATGTTGAAGTTTGACATATTTTTTCTCTTAAGTCTCTTAAGAGACTCTCTCACTCCAATGTATCTTGGATCAAATTTTTAACATGTAAGATGAGAAAATATTTATGTACTAGTTTCTACATCAAATCTAGTAGTTTCTACATCATGATTTTTATGAGATGTTATCAAGTATAAATGTTGTGATTGTTATGAGATGTAACTAATTCATACTATTATTGTTAAAAATAAGCATAAATATATAATAATTAGGCTAAGGTTGATATCATTTGGCACATTTTCTATCATAGGTCTTTTGAAAAGCTTCATCCATTTGATGTATCCTTGAAGGTATAGAAGCAAAGGGTGGATAAATGACACCTTGTATAGTGTTAAAAATATAACCTCAAGTTTTCACATGGTCAATTTTGTAACATGATAAGTCATTTGTAAATTTACACTCTTAACACCCTAATATTCTAACATAGTGACACTTTTTGTAAATATTGATCATTTTCACCACAAGAAAATCGTTCTTCTTTGTTGAGAAATATTACATACTTTTTTAGAGGAATAAATCACTCAATTTTAGTAATAAATGGGATGGTGGTATGTGCCATAAAAAATGGATACCATCCTATCAAAATTTTCCACTATTTTTTTATCTTCAATCTTTTATAAGCCTTCATTTCATTAATGTAGCCCAAAAGGTCTAGGAGGTGTGGATGATGAATGATGCCTCTTCTATTATTAAACTAACCACCTTAATATGCAACTGGTACAATAATTGTATAACCAATCTAGGAATATTTGTGAGGTACAGTTGTGCAAAATATTTCTTTTATAGTCTTTACCACCTACCTTGATTTTTGGTGCATAGTTTCTTTCATATCATGATACACAATTTATGAAATTACTCACTAGATTCCTTAGGTTTGCATAAAAAATTAATACTTCTCACAATAATTTTATAATTATCCACTATAGGAAAACTAATTGGAGTTTTGAATACAAATTAGAGGACTCTACTAACCAATTTGTGGAATAAATAATTATAAATGTTACATGACTTGTGTACAATAGTATGCCCAATTTGGGAACATTTTTGTCTAAGGTATCAAAAAATTCATTTAATTGAGGTAGAATATAAGGTTAGGAGGTGTGGATGGTTGAATAAGTCATCTTATAACATTAATAAACCCACCTTGATGAGTTGGAATATTTATCTTCATAGCATGAAATGGTGTCTACTAAATTACACAATGGATGCCCTAACACCACTAAATTGATGCTTTCTACAATATTTGATATATTTTCACCACTTGAAAATAATTTCAATATGGAAAGAACTATTAGAGGAATATGTAAATGAATTGACTACCCAAATATGAAATCAAACTGTGGACACCGATTTTGGTACCCACAGTTCTCTAACATTTCTAGGGTTTTCACCTAAAAGGAGAGATATGGGCCAAAATGTGAAATGTCCCCACTCAAAACTAATGAAAGTATGAATTAAATATGCCTAAATGAAATTTCTAAATGCAATAAGATGATAACATATGTTGACCATTAATGTAAAAACTAAGAAATGCAAGTTGTTTGAAAACACAGTGTTTTATGCAAAATGACCTAAGAATGCAAGTAAACAATAACAAAAATGAAAGAGACTAGAGAGGTGCACCTAGAAATTGGAATGTGATGTAGAGAGGCTCTGGAATCCTATAGAATGTTTTGTTGAAGCCAACTAGGGCACTTACGCCAAGCTGAGTGACTTAGTCTTGTTTAATCATGACTTAATCCACCTAGGAATCTTGAGAAATTTGGGGTAGGAATCTATAGCTTTCAATTTGTACTTCTCTTCTTGACAAATGTTTGGTTTTGATTCTACATAAATTGGGTTGTAGGAGGTCTCCAAGCTTCTCTTAGGGATTTATTGACTTGAATGACTTTTATGGAATGGTGATACCTTTTAACACCTCTCTCTTTGACAAATTTGCATACAAGACCTGTAAAACACACATGCAAAGAGGGGAAAAAGGGTTAAGGGTTAGTGAATAAGGGTTTTCCTTGGTCAAACCCAGATTTGGTAATCAAACCCTTGAAAATGAAATGAAAGAGAAAGAGAATGATGAATGAACAACATGCAATACTACATCTCACCAAACTCTTTATGTAGAAATCTAAAGATATGCAAGTAGAAGCTCCAATGTAGACTTGATAATGCCTAGAATGCTTGAGAATGATTAATGGGTGAATGTATGAATGAATGTATTAGATGAATGAGGATGAAAATGAGAGGAAAACCCTTTATTTATACTTCATTTTACAATTTTTTTTGAAAATAACACATCACAGGCCGACCTCAAGTTTAAGAGAATAATATACTACTAGAAAATTAAAATAATTTTGATTTTTGTGTCTAGTGGGACTAAGTCCCCCTAGGTGGCGACTTGGTCCCACCAGGGAAATTTTAATAGGTGTTGAGAATTAAAGTGTATTTAATAATGTTTAACATGATTAATCTCAAAAACACACTTAAGTAGGGCCAAAAAGTGCATTAAGGGGCCATTTAAACATAAGACATGGTCAAATTAGTGATGGCAAGCCTAGAAAAGCATGAGAGTTTGTTACAACTGTTTACAACACTTTGAAATAATACTTGGTAAGTGATAAAATGAGGTTATTTAGGTGAATTATAATAAAAGGGTCCTAGAAAAGTGTGAAAGTGGGTTATAACACTTCACAACACTTTTACAAGACATCATAGAATTCTTAGTGATTCCCAAGGGTCCAAGAACCAATGTGAATGTGTTGACCACATTACAACATTAGATCTAGAAAAAATTAGCCCAACATCCATAAGAAAGACTCAAATGAGTGTAAAAATGTCCAAGTATACATTTTTTTGCGACACACAAACAATTCATTCATACAACTATATTATTCACACTTTCACATGAAAGTTTGGATATTTAAATAATTATAGGAATACATGAGTCATGCATATGTTTCAATACTTTTATTCACTTTCCTATCAATTTTTGATGTATTTTCTAGATTATATCTCTTGAGAGACTTTTTATAACCAAAATATCTCAAAAGGTCTAAGAGGCATGGATGTAAGAATATAGTCTACTTTATTGTTGTTGGAGCAAAGCACCTAGGAAAAGCAAATATATTGACACAATTAATTATTATCCACAAAATTTATGATGCAAAATTGATCTATCATTTCCCTAAAATGTGTGTATAATTTAGTATAAATAAATATTGAACAATTATGTAATCGTAGTAATGAAAAAGGTATCACGTTTTCCTTAGTTTGGGAATATTAAAATGAACATAATGTTTCCTTGATTTATTGTTGTAATGTGTTTTACACATTCACATTAAGTTTAGGGCCTTTATAAACTAAATGGACTTAATTGTGCCTTATTTAGGGTTTTGTAAACTGTATCTTTACACTTTCACACTAATCTAAGGCTTTATTAATTAATTGAGCTTAATTGGACCCTTTAATTAAAATACAAGCCTAATTAATTTCAAATTCCACGAGATAAAGCCCGACATTCTTAAATGATAAATTACACAACACTTAATTTTACAAGGCATGTGTCCTAGGTTAGTGACCTAGGACCCATTTTCCACTTGGTGAATGGGTCCTCACTAGGTCCTAGGACCTCGCTTTTACATCCCATTTAACATCCCCCAAAGTGTCTCCTAGTTAAGTGTTCTAGGACCCATTCGCCACATGGAAAATGGGTCCTCACTTAACCCTAGGACGCCCCCTCATAATATGTTTTTAGCAATATTTAATGATTTGAAATTCAAGATCTGATGTTGGCTTGTAGTTGTGTTATTTGAATTTTAGGAATTAATCTTAAGTTATGTGTAAATATAACGTTATTTCACATAGTTTCATCTAATACTTTCTAGCAACTTTATTAGCAAGTCCTAATAGCAATTTTATGAGATCAAGAGTTCACAAGAGCATTCTTAAGGCATTCAAAAGGTATATTTGAAGATTTTTATTGTAGCAATCAAGATATCAATTTTCATGTCAAAGTCATGCATGTTGTTGAGCTAATATGATGATGTGCCATTGAATATCCAGTTTAAGCATTGTTCTATTTCAAAGTTCATGATCAAGATCTACACTCATTGAAGCCATTTCATGCTAAGTTTCAAATTTATCCAAGATTCAATTGAGGATTGGTGAGTAGTGACATTGTTTTGTTCATTCATCTCTCCTTTTATGCATTGTTTCATTCCAAGATTTAATTACCAAAATGGGCTATCACCAAGGAAAACCCCTATTCTCTAACAAAACAACATTTTTCTTCTCTCTTGATGTGTGATTATAGGTTTTAGGTTTAAGATCAATTGAAAAGAAAACATTGCAAAGTTGTAAAAGTTATCATCTTCTTGTAAGATCATGGAAATTGAGCTACAAAATTTATTTTTGGGTTTTTGACAATCTCCAAATAGGATTTGGGAGTATAGACTTTAAAGAACATAACCTAGAAAGCATTTTTCCCAGAACCCTAGCAAGGACCCATTCACCATTGGGTGAATGAGTCCTTAATGAGGCCCAAAAAAGAACTTTTTGTAATAGGTACACAATATTTTACCATCTTAAAACCTACCTTTTTATTTTTTTTGATAAAGGAAAAAATGGGTTTTATAGGGACCCGAAACCACCAAGTTTACAACAAAAGAAAGAGAAGGACAAAAAATTCCAGCAGAATAAACAAACTGCAATAAAAGAAAAAACCAGATAAAGCAACAACCAGCCAAAAAAGGCTAGGAAGGTCAATCAAAAAACCAGCCGAAACACCAACCAAAAAAAATAGTAGCAACTAACCCAAAGTCTTCAACATAGACTCAGTATCTGCCTCCAGGTCCTACATGTCCTGGACACCCTTCTTGAAAGTATGGATCATCTGCGGTGTGGGGGTGCCTTCCTTTCAGATTGGCCTTGGTTCTCTTACAAATCCCAATGTCCTCTTCCTGGTTTTTATCTTTCGTCTCTTCCAAATCGACAACCAAGGACCCCTATTGAGCTTTGTCTAATTTTTCCATCATAGCGTTGATAATGATGGCATTATGTCTTGCCATTCTATTATTTTGTTCAACAATTATCTTCATAGTGTTTTCCATTTTTTCCAAGTCTATTTCAATCCTTCTGTCCTTACTCAAATTGTCCTGGATCTCTTTCCTAGCAATGCAATCTTTACACTCTACATCCTTCTTGCTTAACTCATAAACCTTAGCTCCAATTTCTTCCAATTTACTCTGGAGGGCCCAGTTTTTTATTTTCAGGTCATTAATTTCATGAAAGACCCATTTTGACATTCTGAAATGGTCCATAGCATTATTCCCTACTATGCCCATAAAATCAACAGAGGGTTCCCTTTCAAGATTGAAGCCACTTTTAGCAGGATCAGAGGCTCCAGGGGACCCAGTTCTAACATCTTTTTCCATCAACGAGATAGTAGTGGAAGAATTATTATTAGTGCCAAAATCCTCAGAATCGGAAGAATTTTTAGAATATGAAACAAGGTTTTTGACAGGTAGATTCTTTCCAACACCTTTTGTTTTAGGAGTAGAGCTTCCGGGCTTAGAAGCAGGGAAAGCTTTAACAGACTGGGGATTATGGACTTGGGTTATCTTGCTAGTCTGGACAGAGCACGAAGTCAGGACCATTCTCACCAGACTCAAATTGGGATTATTCCCCGAACAACTAGGTTCGGTATCATCCTCCTTGGACTCCGGAGAGGCAACCAAATTAAGAGGGGCTGACATATTTTGAAAATGTTCAAAAATTAACCTAATCAGACGAGTATGTAATATATGATATATTTTTGGGTTTTTCTTATTGTCTTCCAGACTCTTTCTTAAGGAACAAAGAATATAGTAGGGAAGAGAAATCCTGACCTTATAGCGAAAATGATTGAGCAAGGAAAAATGATAGTTGTAGGCCCTAGTGAAACAACCATCCAGGGTGATATACTCCATGATGACACGAAGAACTTTTCTCCAGAGAGATTTGAAGGTGTCGACCTCAAAGTAACTATTAGAAACTTTCACTAGTTTTAATTTTTCCTTGTCTTTCTTCAGAAATCTGACCACCGCTTCATCAAAGAAAACCCTATCCTAGAAAAATTTGTGTGCTTCAGTGGGCATACCAATCACTTCAGCTATGATATTTTCAGCGAGCTTAACTTTCCTGCCAAAAAGGGTTATTTCCCCATTGTCCCAATTCCTCTTAAAATACTTAGTAGCTTCCTAATTAGGCTCATGGAGTTTTTCCAGAAAAAGGGAGTAAACCCCCACTTTCAACTTTATTCCACGCTTTAGAGTTTCTTGTGTGCATCTCAAAGTTGTATGGCTCAACTCTTTTTCTATCTCCTCCCATTTTAGCAAGCACAGTAAAGTAGATAGAGATGAAATCTTGACTTGAAATGGTCCCACCAAACCTATGAGCCCACAAAGCATGCCGAGCAAGCTTACAGAATAAGCTAATTAGCTCGGCCCCATGCAATCTAATGATAGAGATGTACTTACCCTGTTCTATCATTATTAATGAGATGACACACATCTTGCCCATGTGACGTATCATAGTTCAATAAGGCTCAGAAATTAACACCTAAATCACTAATGTTCAACCAAGTGTATTGTCCTTTTCTTTTAACCCCTTCATTCGTAAAAAAGTATGCCACATTGGCTTCTCTATAGGCATGGGAAACCTTTATATTATCAAACTTAGCTAAAATCGAAATAGCATCATCAATCCAAGACTTTATGGTCCATGATGGGGGGGACCTACCTAAAAGACATTCAATAATAATTTTTGAGTCCCCTTCAAGCCAAAGGTTTTTGAAATTTAGACTTTAAGACAAATTTATAACATGAAAAGCTCTAGTTGCCTCAGCTAAGTGATTGGTTTGAGAACCAAGGGGTGTGGAAATCGCACCAATAAAATTGCCAAAAGAATCCCTTATTACTTCTCTGCATCTCACCGCCCCATCAAAGTTGGCTTTAAAATCCAACCGTTAGGAAGAAAATTCCAGCAAACACCCTCCCTATCCTTCTTAGCATGTTTAGGAGCACAGGAAATATCAAAACTAATATTCCATTCCTTAGCAATTGTATGATCATAGGAAGAACAAGCCACTTTCTCAGTGTTACACACCTTCTAGGGGATATCATTGAAATTTTCTTTCATTAATCTAATTATTTTATCAAACACAATGACCACCGAAGATTCTTTATCTCTATAAATTCTATTGTTTCATTCTTTCCATAGACCCCAAGCAACATGAGGGAAAGAAAAATCCCACAGTTTCTGAAGTCCTGGATTGTGAGTAGGGGCTTTCCATTGGATGAAGAAGTCTTCAATTGACAAAGGGAACACCCAAGATAATTCCCAATAACAAAGGAATTTTTCCCAAATCGTGGTAGCAAAAGGACAATGAAGAAACAAATGACATATTGACTCTGCTTCCATCTTGCATAGATAACATATATTGGGTATTTGAAAGCCTCGCTTGCAAATATTGTCAACCGTGAGCACTTTGTTTTGAAGTAGGATCCAGAAGAAGATGTTAGGTTTTTTTTTGTTATATTAGTTAGGTTTTTTTTATTCTCAATTACACATTATAACACTCATAATTGAATGAAATATAGGGAAATAGATAAATTGTTCATCAATTCATTTTGGTGAACCTACCTAATTTTCTATTATGAATGGGTTTATTAATGTTATAAGATGACTTATTCAACATAACATTTAACATCCCCCAAAGTGTCTCCTAGTTAAGTGTTCTAGGACCCATTCGCCACATGGAAAATGGGTCCTCACTTAACCCTAGGATGCCCCCTCATAATATGTTTTTGGCGGTATTTAATGATTTGAAATTCAAGATCTAATGTTGGCTTGTAGTTGTGTTATTTGAATTTTAGGAATTAATCTTAAGTTATGTGTAAATATAACGTTATTTCACATAGTTTCATCTAATACTTTCTAGCAACTTTATTAGCAAGTCCTAATAGCAAGTTTATGAGATCAAGAGTTCACAAGAGCATTCTTAAGGCATTCAAAAGGTATATTTGAAGAATTTTATTGCAGCAATCAAGATATCAATTTTCATGTCAAAGTCATGCATGTTGTTGAGCTAATATGATGATGTGCCATTGAATATCCAGTTCAAGCATTGTTCTATTTCAAAGTTCATGATCAAGATCTACACTCATTGAAGCCATTTCATGCTAAGTTTCAAATTTATCCAAGATTCAATTGAGGATTGGTGAGTAGTGACATTGTTTTGTTCATTCATCTCTCCTTTTATGCATTGTTTCATTCCAAGGTTTAATTACCAAAATGGGCTATCACCAAGGAAAACCCCTATTCTCTAACAAAACAACATTTTTATTCTCTCTTGATGTGTGATTATAGGTTTTAGGTTTAAGATCAATTGAAAAGAAAACATTGCAAAGTTGTAAAAGTTATCATCTTTCTTGTAAGATCATGGAAATTGAGCTACAAAATTTATTTTTGGGTTTTTGACAATCTCCAAATAGGATTTGGGAGTATAGACTTTAAAGAACATAACCTAGAAAGCATTTTTCCCAGAACCCTAGCAAGGACCCATTCACCATTGGGTGAATGAGTCCTTAATGAGGCTCAAAAAATAACTTTTTGTAATAGGTACACAATATTTTACCATCTTAAAAACTACCTTTTTATTGTTTTTGATAAAGGAAAAAATGGGTTTTACAGGGACCCAAAACCACCAAGTTTACAACAAAAGAAAGAGAAGGACAAAAAAGTCCAGCAGAATAAACAAAATGCAATAAAAGAAAAAACCAGATAAAGCAGCAACTAGCCAAAAAGGCCAGGAAGGTCAATCAAAAAACCAGCCGAAACGCTAACCAAAAAAAACAGTAGCAACTAACCCAAAGTCTTCAACATAGACTCAGTCTTTACCTCCAGGTCCTTCATGTCCTAGACACCCTTCTTGAAAGTATGGATCATCTGTGGTGTGGGGGGTTCCTTCCTTTTCAGATTGGAAAAAACCTATACAAGGACCCATTTTCCATAGGGAAAATGAGTCCCTGAGTATGTGCGGGATCATCATGGAAAAAATAGGCCCTTAAGTGGCGAAAAATTCAAAAAAATCAGAGTTAGGCAACTTGACGTAAAACGTTGAATAAGTTATCTATATTATTTCAAAAATATGTAAGAATAGAATTTTGTATCAAATTGAATGTAGTTTCTAAACTACTAGGTTTTTTTAAATCTATTTGTGAAAATTTGAAATTTCAATGCAGTAGTGCTTAAATTTCAGTGGAAAAATAAGTAGGTGTCATTGACCACCGTAACCATAATAAAATGATAATATTTTTTATAATTTTATATATAAGTAGAGGACTCATGTCTAGATGTGATGCATTTTTTTGTTTTTTTCCAAGTAAATAATTAATTATGATTTTTATTACAACTTTAAAAATAATAAAACTCATGTTATGACCACCTTAACTTGGTCAAACTTCATGAAATTTTTGTTTTTCTAATCCTATAGTATGTGAAGCATATAATGTGACACATATTTTGGATTCAAAAAATGTGGTACTATTTGAAATCTATAGATATTTCTCAATCATCCTATCAATCAGGAATTTAGTCATAATTCAAATAGAAAATGAATAATAATTATTTATTAAATTCAAAGTAAAGAATAATTTATATTGGTGGAAAGCTGAGAATCTCCTTTAAAAACCCTTTTCGTTTCATCAATTTTGGGTAAAAAGAAAATTGTCAGCCACATACCCTACACATACCCATCATATTGCCACTTTTTGGGCCATCATGATCCTGCACATACCCCCTATTAGGGATACCAAGGCAACAAGTTTTCACAGTTCCTAAGCTTCAATATCAGATTTAGAGTTTCCCAAAAAAACATACTAGGACCCATTTTCTGCTGGGAGAATGAGTCCTTGGAGGCCTACAAAAACCAACTTTTCTAAGCTTTCTAGTGATTTTTGGTACTTCCTATGCTTGTTGGTAGCCTATAGTATCACTCTAGAAAGTTTCGAGAGTTTTTGTTTTATGTATCTAGGTCAAATCATCCATTTAGTGTAGCCATTTTCAATCATTCCAAAATCATTTCAGTAGTAAAAATCATCAGATCTAAAAATGTTTACATTTCTAAAACTTTGCATAATATGGATAAAAATACTTTTCACTTTTTCATACACAATGTTTACCTTCATGAAGCTTTGCATACATTTGATAAAAGTTCTTTTAATTTTTGGATACACATTGTTTACATTCTTGAAGTTTTGTATAAATTGGATTAAGGTACTTTTCATCATTGGATATACATTGTTGACAACATTACATAAGATGGTTAGAAGTACTTTTCATTTTTGGGCACACAATGTTAGTATCTTACCTTTCTAAGCATGCCAAGAAAAAATTGATGCCTCACACCTATGAGAATGCTTTACTGAAAGAGAAAACAATGGTGGATAATCATGACAATCAAACTTGATCTTCTCCCAATATCTCTCCTATTTGTGACAAATTTATTTTTGTGTTAGAAGATCAAATCAATGAGAGTTATGAGAATCCTATTTGTCTCTCTTCCCCTAGGGAAAACATGATTGAACAAGAGAATACCATCATTGATAAGCGAGACAATCCAACCATTGATAATTCCCTTGTGATGAAGTCATTTTAGAAGAAGCAACCTTTGAATGTCATGAACATCTAGTTTGTAGCTCTCCTAAAAACTCTCTTACTATGAAATATATCATGATGGAATAAAATGAGAACATTGACACATGTCTTTCAAACAATAGTGATATGGTTTCCTTAGATGAAGATGATGAAGTGACATCAGACTCCCCTTCACTAAGAGATCATGAAAATAAAGACAAGCCTTTTGAGGTTATGCACATTAGATATCCCTTGAAGTGGTCTCCTAAGCCACTTCTTACCATTTATCCACCCTCACAATGACCACAAGTTCAAAATAAACATGTGCTTATCTTAGAACCACCTAAGAGGCAACTTGATAATGATAATGTTTCATAGAAAATAATTTCCAACATTGTTTCTCATACATATAGCACTAGAAACAATCTGCAACCAAGAAAAACACCTCCAGCATCCCTCCCATTACCTCAACCTATCTTGCCTAGTGCTCCTCACTTTCCTTTACAAAGTGGAAAGGAGTATGATCTTGTTGAACAACTCAAAAATACTCCCGCTAAGATATCTTTATGGGACCTTATTCAAGCCTTTCCTAGCTATCATAACATGCTTCAAAGTGCTTTACAAAAAGTTCTTAACCCTCCTAATGTGCAACCAAATGATGTGGCAACGTAAATTCAATTCGTAAATCTTGTCAAATTAGACATTACTTTCCATCAAGATGAGTTACCTTCGTTAGAAGAGAAAAAAAAATGAAGCTTTCATGATAATAGCCTAGACATTAATCGAATAGTGATAAAGAAAACTATTGTTGACAATGACTCAGCCCTTAACATGTGTATCATAAAATTTCTTGATAAGGTTGAAGTAGAAAAAATCCAAACTCAACTTGATTCTTTATCTATTCATGGGTTCAATAACATAGGAAAACAACCACTTGTAGTCATCACATTACCTATTAAAGTTGGAAAATTCCTATTACAAACTATGATCCATGTTATGCCTCATTATTTTCCTTATAATCTCCTCCTAGGTAGACCATGGATTCATGTAATGAATGGGGTGCCTTCTACCTGTCATCGTAAAATGCCTTCTACCTGTCATCGTAAAATGAAGAACATATATGACAACAAAGTTTACACACTCAAAGCTGATCCTGAACCTAGAAATTGTTTGATTGTTGAGAAAGACCGATGAGATCCTTTGGAAGTATTCAACCAAAATACAAAAGTGGAAGTCACTAAGATAGATGAACATGAGAAGAAAATTGATGAAGTCACTAAATTGTTAGAACATGATTGGGGTTCCTTAGATTTCACACCAAAATTCATGGGAGAGTACAAGATCATAAACAAAGAGTTTGACAAGGGAAAAGAAAAAGCGGTAATATCAACAAAAAATCGAAAGCATCCTCCTCAACCACTTTGGGAGAAGAAACAAATTACACAACAAACTTTGATAAAGTTGATTATGAGCAAGCATTGAATCCAAAATAAATGAAAAAGCTTTATGGAAGAGGTTATGAACTTATGAAACAACTTGTGTATAGTGGAAATGGATGTGGTGCTAGAGAACAAGGTATTCATGTCCCTATATAGCCTAACATGCAAGAAAAGACTAATGGTCTTGGTTATTGTCCTTTGAAAGAAACAAACAAGCCTTTGAAATCAATATCAACACCCTTACAGAGGATTCTTTTACACCAACTTTAACATTAGTGCATCCTGAATTGATAGAAACTATTCATCTTGGTATCGTTCTTTGAAATAAACAAAGAAGTCTTCACTAAACATTAATGGGTATGTGCAGGATCATGATGGGCCAAAAAGTGGCAATATGATCTAGGTATGTGTAGGGTATGTGGCTGATGATTTTTTTTTTACCCAAAATTGATGAAACGAAAAGGGTTTTTAAAGGAGATTCTCAGCTTTCCACCAATATAAATTATGTTTTACTTTTAATTTAATAAATTATTAAATTATTCATTTTCTATTTGAATTACGAGTAAAGTCCTGATTGATAGGATGATTCAAAAACATCTATAGCTTTCAAATGGTATCATAATTTCTAAATCCAAAATATTTGTCACATTCTATGCTTCGTATACTATAAGATTAAAAGAAAAAATGAATTTTATGAAGTTTTGACCAAGTTAAGGTGGTCAAACATACAAGTTTTTATATTATTTAAAATTTGTAATAAAAAAATCATAATTAATTATTTACTTGGAAAAATATTACAAAAACATATGCATCACATCAGGACATGAGTCCTCTACTTATATCTAAAATCTTATAAAAAAATATTATCATTTTATTGTTTTTAGGGTGGTCAGACAGACACCTACTTCTTATTTTTTCCCTAAAATTTAAGTACTACTGCATTGAAATTTGAAATTGTCACCAAACAAATTAAAAAAAAAAAAAACCTAGTATTTTAGTAACTACATTTAATTTGCTACAGATTCTATTTTTACATATTTTTGAAATAATATAGATAACTTATTCAAAGTTTTACGTCAAGTTTTTGAAAAGGAAAAAAATAGGTTTTACAGGGACCTAAAACCACAAAGTTTAAACAACAAGAGATAAACAGAGAAAGTACAAACAACCAGACAGCTGTCCCAAAAAGGAAATGACAGCAACAAAAGACAACAGGGCCCTAAAAAAGGACCGCCCAAAAAAACCAGCAAACAAAACATCACATTACTCCAAGGTTTTTAGTAAATCCTCGGCTTCCTTTTCAACATTCTGCATGTCTTGTAACCCCTGCTTGAGAATTTGGACCGTATGAGATGAAGTCGGGGTCTTCCTCTTGATGTTAGCCCTGGTACGAGTCAAAATCCCTTCACCAGCCGATCTGCTGCCTCCCCTGTCTGCATCCAAATCCACAACCAGCGAACCCTTTTTGTTTTTTTCAAGCTTTTCCACCATCGCATTGATGATGATGGTGTTATGCCTTGCAATTTTGTGATTGTTAGCAACAGTAGCCCTGATGTTCTGTTCAATCTTGGACATGCTACGCTCGATGCTAGCCAATCTATCCTCCTGTAATTGTTGTCTTTTCCTCGGTAATGGAGTTTCCTGTTCATCATTATCTCTACTATTCCAACTGATTTTCTGCTCCAAATCCATGACCTTGTTGCTGAGATCAGTAACATGACCTTTCAAATTACAGACTTCTTTCTGGGTCCATTTGAGAACGGTAAAAAGGCCATCCGTACTTTTTTCCGCTATACTAACCAAATCCTCAGGCTTAAGCTTATTCAGGGCAGAATTAATTTCATCTTGAATAGGGGACTCAAAATGATCATTCCCAAAATTACCAGAAGCAGGGGCACTAGGGGCTGATTCCTTACTGACCATGGGCTTTTCAGAGAGGATTTCCATTGAATTCCCTGAATACGAAATGAGTTTCATAATAGGGTTACCTTTCAGACCTGGGGACAAACCTGGAGTAGGGCAACCAAGAGACGGCTGGGGATTAAGACAGGGCGAGGAGGTAAAACCCGGACTAGGGCACTCATGCAGAGGTTGCCGTTTAGGACAAGACAGCAGGGCAGAACCCTTAAGGGTTTTACGTCAAGTTGCCTAACTCTGATTTTTCTAATTTTTTTGCCACTTAAGGGCCTATTTTTTCTATGATGATCCTACACATACCCTAATGTCATCACACAAAACACTCACATGAAATGTATTAGTAATGATTGGAGTTTGTTAGATTTTACTTCTTCCTTTAAGTGAGAGTACAAAATATCACAATCTAAAGAGTCTTTTGTAGAGGATGGTCCTTGAATTTTTGAGAAAGATATCTATTGCTTAGTACAAGCTGTAAGTATGAGTTGGCTCGCATGTGACGTACTGTGTTATCTTTAGTATTGAAATTTGGGGGAGACCCCTTATTAATGATGTAGTTTCATTCAAGAACATATATGACTTGGCATAGGGCTTTCCGAATAAGCTCTCATATCTTCTTCTACTTTAAAGGGAATTTGCCACAACAATGGTGTTAGCAATCACTTTAAAGTGGGGGCATACATTGACACTCATGTTTCACTATGTGATTTTCTTACTTCTTGTGATGCGTCCTTTTCTTGGTGGTGTCATTGGGTTTAATTTCCTCCAAGAGCATGATATTTGTTTGATTTGTCCTCTCTTGGAGACATTAAGCACGATGTTCCCTAAGAAGAAACCTTACACGAATAAAGAAAAATCCCCTTGAACAAAAACCTATATATATAATGTTTGGCATGACACACCTTAAGCATGAGACATGAATGTGAGTGATGCCCTATAGAAGTTATCAGAGGGATAGCTTTGGTATGATAAGTACAATGAGAGCTGACACACTGGCATGAATTTCTCACTAATCCACCTTCTTGGAGGGATACTCACCTAGTGGATGGCTCGAGGTTCCACTACCACAGAGTGAGTGCAAAATCAATAGTCTAGATGTGTTTGACATCATGTTGGAACACCTAGGCTTGATCTCTTTTTGGGACCTTTGATAGTGTATGATTGTCTATCTTTGTCATTGCTACATACATATGTTTCTTGAATGTCTACTTTAGTGTGAGTTTGATGTGGGGTCATACTCTCACTAAAGTGAGTGAAAAATATAGTAACAGAAAAAGTATCCCCTTTTTTGTAGTTTGGGAATTATTAAAATGAACCTAATGTTGCCATGATTTAGTGTTGTAATGTGTTTTACATATTCACATTAAGTTTAGGGCCTTTCTAAACTAAATGGACAAGTGCCTTATTTAGGGTGTTGTAAAGTGTATCTTTACACTTTCACACTAATCTAGGGATTTATTAATTAATTGAGCTTAAGTGTCCCCCTTAATTCAAATCCAAGCCTAATTAATTATAGATTTTGAGGGATAAAGCTTGAAATTCTTAAATGATATTACACAACACTTAATTTTACAAGTTATGTGTCCTAGGTTAGTGACCGAGGACCCATTCCCCACTTGGCCAATAAGTCCTCACTAGGTCCTAGGACCCCCTTTTTACATAACATTTAACATCCCTTGACCCATTTGCTACATGGAGAATGGGTCCTCACTTAACCCTAGGACCCCCCCTTGGAATATGTTTTTGGCAGTATTTAATGATTTGAGATTTAAGATCTGATGTTGGCTTGTGTTATTTGAATTTTGAGAATTAATCTTAACTTATGTATAAAGATAAGGTTATTTCACATAGTTTCATTCAAGACTTTCTAGAAACTTTATGTGAAAGTCCTAATAGCAAGTTTATGAGATAAAGAGTTCACAAGAGCATTCCTAAGGCATTTAAAAGGTAGATTTGAAGAAGTTTATTGAAGCAATCAAGATATCAATCATCATGTCAAAGTCATGCATGTTGTTGAACTAATGTGATGATGTAGCGTTGAAGATACAATTCATGCATTGTTCCATATCAAAGTTCATGATCAAGATCTAGATTCATTGAAGCCATTTAATTCTAAGTTTCAGATTTATCCAAGATTCAATTGAGGATTGGTGAGTAGTGACATTGCTTTGTTCATTCATCTCTCCTTTTATGCATTGTTTCATTCCAAGGTTTAATTACCAAAATGGGGTTTCACCAAGGCAAACCCCTATTATCTAACAAAACAACATTTTTCTTCTTTCTTGATGTGTGATTACAGGTTTTAGGTTGAAGATCAATTGGAAAGTAAAATTTGCAATGTTGCAAAAGTTGTCATCTTTCTTGCAAGATCACAAAAACTAAGCTACAAAATTAATTTACAGGTTTCTGATAGTCTCTGATTAGGATCTAGGAGTGCAAACTTTAAAGAATAGAATCCAAAAAGCATTTTTCTAGAACCCTAGCTAGGACCCATTCACCACTAGGAAAATAAGTCCTTAGCGAGGCCCAAAAAAGCACATTTTGCAACAAGTACATCACATTTTACCATCTTAAAACCTACGTTTTTACTGTTATATGAGTTAGGTTTGTTTTTGATTCCCAGTTACACATTATAACACTCATAATTGAATGAAATATAGGGAAATAGATAAAGTGTTCATCAATTCATTTTGGCGAACCTACCTATTTTTCTATGTTTCAACAATATTTAGCATAAATTAAAATGAAATAATAAATATATTTTTAATATGGTTGTCATTATGCTTTTTTTATTTATTAATTCTTACTAATTAGATTATTCATAGATAAATATATAGTAACTCATTAGATGGAAAAATAGTCACATGTCATTCTAAGACAAACCTCTATATAATTATAACTACCAACATGAAGGATCTAGCATTAATCTCGTATTTATGCCTCATTTTTTCATTTTTTGAGGAAATTTTCGACCATGAAGTATTTTTGAAAAGGGACATGAAGGAGTCTCATGTCTACATGACTAAGACCTAGGTAAATTACTAATAATAGATCAATCCATCTGTACCCTAGATGACATAAATGATTTTGGTCTATTCTTTCAAAACTTGGATGTTTTAATTTTGTTCTCAAAAATAAGACAGGCAAGTACAAATGCACAACTTTTAATTTTAATAATAAGAGGATAACTATTGCTAAAATAAAGAAGGGCTCATGGTAAAGTGTATTAGGTTAACAATGGTGATGTGATTGATTAATGAAAATTATTAATTTACCATTTTTCTAAAGTTCAAGGATATCTTGTTTGTTTATGTTTATTAATAATTCAAATCCGTAGAAAAACTTCTTGGGTTATGATCATTTTAGTTGTGGTAATTGAAATTATTCTCTCAAACAAGAACCTCATGATTACTTTATTATGATGATCTTAGTGAAATTTAATTGAAATTATTTTCTTAGACATGAGCCTTCTGATTACATTATTTCTATAGGATTTTGTATGCATTTACATTAAGGTGTACATAGATATTGGAATATATGTAGAGGATAAAAGTAATAGTGGTTAAGTGGACAATGGAAGCATGTATAGAGCTATATTTAATGAGGAAAATTAGACATGTCCACTAGATCGACATAATATCATAATACATTATAGTACCCTCAAAGGAAATTGAATTTTAATGCATTATCATATTTTTAAGAATTATCCCAAGGATGAATAAAAGACCATAGTTCCTAATAGGATTAGGGCTTCATATCTACACACAACTACAAAAGTTTGGATCAATGTGTTCACATGATAGGACACACTAGTAGACATTTTTTCTATTGCACTATTGAAGATATGTCGTTTTCAACAATGACAAGAATATAATGATTAATAATAGAGAATTTAATAATATTATGCATTTACCATTATCCACATTATGATATGATGCTTTTATGAAAAAAAATCTAAATGAAAATTTAATATTGCTTATGTAATGCAAGGCAAGGTAGACCCTAAGATTGAGTTACATATATATAGTAAGATTGATATACAACTATGCTCTATTAATTTATTTGTTGAAATATCAAAGAGGCCATGATACTAATGTGAAAGGATCCAACTTACTTGAATTCTTCACAAGTCCCTCTATTGCATATTATTTTGAAGAAAGATGGTATCTTGAACCATGATGACCTAATTTTTATGACACTAAACCAAGAGTTCTCAATAACTTAGGCTAGAGGAGACTTTATATGGCCTCATACCTCATTGATTCCATTAGTTCCACTATGGGATTTGCTTCGCTCTTGTGAACTAGAGACTAGATTTACTATCCCCTATCCATATAGTTTAAAAGGAACTTAATGCCAAGAGGTATAAATATGAGATTATGGTGTTCACTAATATGCCATATCTAGTAGGGTAAGAGAAGATTCATAAAACCTATGTTTAGAATGAATTAGGAACTAGAAGATGAGTAAAAGTATAATTAGATAGCTAGTTGGTGGATTTATCCCAAACATATTATTTTAGTTTTTTAGAGGTTCATCAAGATTAGTCACCATATATTACTTGAATATGTGCTACTAAAAATTGCTAAGTTTGAGATTTATTTTTTGTTGTCAAATTCAGTTGTGTTAGTATTGAGTTATTGAAGATTAAGAAGTATCATTGTAACTCCTTTCAAATTCATAAATACGTTCTTTAATTTTATATCAATTTTGAATATTTGGTTATCTGATCAAGCTATTTAGTTTTGATCAATTGCCTCTTAGATGTGATGCTCTAGAAGAGAGAATTCAATAGTTGATTTTCCTAACAAGGGTCAAAAGCCTCTCATCCTAGAGGGCATATGGCAAATTCATCGTCAAGCAATTCACCAATGGAAAATTCAGTGCAACAATTCACCGTGGGAAAATTCACCGCCATGACAATTCACCGCACGAAAAATTAATTGCTTGAATTTTTGGCGGTTAATTTTCCATGGTGGTGAATTGCTAGTGGCAGTGAGTTTTCCCATGGTGAATTGTTGATGGTGAATTTTCCGTCGGTGAATTGCTCGCGGTGAATTTTCCTAGAGCCATCCTATAGATGATAGTATAAGAGATAGGGGTTGCATTATGTGGATGTTATAAGTTGCTAGATAGTGAACTTTTAATGCTAGAAAAAGAGCTTGAATCAATCAATGACATGAGATTTTTTCTTCATAAATTATATGAAAAATTACTCTTAAAAAACATCAAGAGATGAAAAAAAGGAATGGTTGACTTATAAGACTATCCATACCTTGTATATTGTTACATAATTAATAAATCTTATTAATGCATTACATTCACTAGTCTTTTTATTGTTTTTATACCAAATTTAAAAATAACTGTCTACGATTAAGTAGAGACGTATATATCATTCGAGTCAGTCGTATATAGAGCCGAAAAAGTTGTTTTCAAGATTTAACAGTAACGCAAGACTACCCATCTCCTGATTTTTCATGAAAATTCATGGCTGTCGAGGATTATTACAAAACTACAATTTTCAAAGCTGTCCACATGCACAGTTGCCTACGAAAAAGGCGGTCAATGGCATTGCTCAATCCAAAAACAAAAAGAAAAAGAAGTCTAACGATTGAAAATAGACAGTATTTGACAGTTTTATACCTCGTGATATAAAACGAATACGAACGCAACTTTTGAAGATTTCAAAGTCTAAGCCTTTTTTGGCGTTCTGAATGATAAGAGGCGAATAGAAAGGCATATAAGCTCTCTTTTTGTTCAACTGAAGAAAGTCTAAATTTGCAAGCGTTAGCACACTTGTTCAAAAGATTGGATTTCTTCATATTTGACAATATAAAAAAATAAACTTCTGTCTAGAGTTGCTTATGCTTACAACAAAATTTACAACACATAAGCTCCCTTTTTTAAATCAACTAACGTCTTTTTCAAACTGTATGCTTACATTGGGATCTTGAATGCATTCAACATCGCATTCTTTACAGAAATTGGAAAATAATGTATGGTCGTTATATATAAAACATTTTAAAATTTGCATTTTCATATTTGGTCTATTTTTATTTAATGGATATCCATTTCTTAATAATAGATATTTGTTTCTTAATAATAGATATTTGTTTCTTGCAATAGATATATGTTACCAAAAACTATCTATTTTAAAATTTTGGTTAAGTAATATTATTTTTCTCCTATTGTCATTGCTTGGCCCATCATGATGCTACACTCACTCTATAATTAACAAGTCTTAGAAACATACCTTGAATTCTAACTATTGACCCCACCTCAACGAACAATATCTAATAGTTTAATAATCAAACGTGCCTCAAGTATTGATTGTAGCTTCATCCTTATTATTAGTAATAAAAAAGGAAATATGGTATTTTCACATTGAAGACCTACATAAGCATATTATTGTCACTAAAATAACACATCCTAAATTTTTGAACTAAGCTCCCCTCTCTTTTTCTAAATCCCACTAATTATTAGGTAAGATGTATCCCTTATATAAACCATATCAATATAGTTATAAAAGGAAATAAAATAGGATCTAAGGTCAATAGGGAACCTAAACCACACATTGGACCTTTAAAATTTAGCTTGGAAACAAAAATGATCAAAAGAAACTAATTAGCTACTATCCTCAAGGAAGAGCCAAAATAGTTGATCGCGGTTTTAGTCCCCTTTTTGTTTGAGATGATGGATTGAATGAATGATGTATGTGATTGATGATGCATGATAGGTGAAATAATAAAAGTGCAGAAAATTGTGATCAATTTAGAAAAGGAGAGAATTGAAACACATAAATAGATATTGGGAAAGTAGAGTGTAGAAAAGATGAAACCTAACATTCAAATTTGAAGAAAAAATGACTAGACAAAGGTGAGGGTTCCCTTTTCTAAAAATGATTCTTTTCAAAGTTTTAGAGTCTGCACAAGAGTATCATAGTCTGTAGGTTCTTCTCTATTAGATTCAGCTTCAAAATTTTGTTAGTTAGAAAATGATCAATATTTCCCTAATTTTATGAAAGAATATGTTTTCATTCTTCATATAGGGTTTGTTGTATTAGTTTCTTCAATATTCTTCAATCCACTTTAGACATGCAACCTTCAAAAATAAGAGGAGAGGAAGGGCTTTGGCATGTAGGGGCTTTCCTAAGCCAAACCTTGTTTTTTGTGTTTCCACATCAACAAATAATTATGGTGATGTTGATAAAGAGTGCTTCCCCTAGGTCAGACAAATGCAAATGGATAAAAAGGAATGATAAATCACTATGCTAGATAACTCACCACTTATATTTGCATTCCTTGACGGATTGAAGTAATTTTGGAACATCTTAGTGCATACAAGGAGGATTTGATAGTGTCTAAAACATTTTGCCAAAGGTTGGTGCTCATAACAATAATAAACATAAAACATAAAGTATCTTGCTATGCATGAAGATGGATTTTGTGATGCATTGGAAACATGATATTGACTTGATATGCTATTGTAAAAGTGTTTCTTATTTTGCTCTTGAATTGCCTTGATTTCTTTTTTTAGGATGGTCAAAATATGTTCAAATTTATTATCTCTTCAAATGAAGGTGAAAACAAAAATTTGGGTTACCTAATGCTATATGCTCCTTCTAGGGTTTTTGACCTAAAAGGAGATATGATTAGGGCCAAAAAGTAGTATTTACACTCAAAGAGGGATGTGATACAAATGTAATATGCCTAAATAAATTAGAATAAATGCAAAGAACATAAAAATACTATTCATTATGTATGCAAAACTAAGAAATATGAAGTGTTTGAAAACACAGTGTTGTATATAAACATGAACAAGAAACATGCACAAATGAAAACATTATGGAATGAGACTGAACATAGTGCACCTAGAGATGGAATGTTGATGCTGGATGGTTATGGAATCTGATAGAAATAAATGTTGATGACCAGTGTGACTCATTTACCACTAATGGTGAATCAACCCTACTTCTGGTAAACTTTGTTGAAACTGGTTTCTAACTGTCGGGAATTGAAATCTAATGAAAAAAAAAATTCTAGCCTAGTAGTGGGACTCATTTGCCAGTGATGGAAAATTAGACTTCCTTCAAAAATCTACAAATTCAGTAGTCAACTCTATGGGTCCAAATCTGTACTTGCCTTCTTGTCGGGTTAATGGAACCAAATCTATAGAAAATCGGTTGAATGTTGTCTCCAAGCTTGAATTAGGGTTTAGTTGACTTGAATAGCTTTCATGACTTGTTGACCACTTTTCAACACCAAATTATTTGACAAATCTTCCTATAAGACCTACAAACACACATGCAAAGAGGAGGAAAATGGTTAAGGGTTAGAGTATAGGGATTTGCCTTGGTCAAATCCCACTTTGGTAATCAAACCCTTGATAAAGAAATGAAATGAAATAAACAAGGAATGATGAATAAACAACATGCAAGTGTCTTAAAATCACCAAACCCTTGTTGTTGAAGTCTAAAGATATGTCAATGGTTGCTCCAAGATGCTTGATATTTGCTTGATTGAATGATGTATGATACTTAAGTGTATGAATGAGATTGAATGCAAGGATGAATGCTTGAATGAATTAGGAGTAAAATGGACAGAAAAACACTTATTTATACACACTTATTCCCTAATTACTTAAAAATTCAACATCGCAGGTTGACATAAGGTCTTAATGAATAAAAACCCGAAGGAAATTTGAATTTATTTTGAATTTTGTGCCAAGAGGGACTCATTCACCACCCATGGCGAATGGGTCCCACTCAGGGCTTGCAAGTGGGTGTCAGGAATTAAGTTGGTTTTAATGTTGTTTGTTAGGTTTACATTCAAAAACACACTTAATTAAGGCCTATAAGTGCATAAAGGGGGAAAATAGAGAATAAGAAAGGTGTAATTAGTGGTGACAAGCCTAGAAAAGCATGAAATCTTGTTACAAGACATTACAACACTTTGAAATTAGACTTGATAAGGTATAAAAAGGGAATATTTAGATGAATTATAATAAGAAGATTCTAGAAACATGTAGAAGTGTGCTACAACACTTCACAACACCTTCACAAGACATCATAAAGTCTTAATTATTTGAATTTTCAAGACCTAATGTGAATATATAAGTCACATTACAACATTAAATCAAGGTGAAATCAAGGAAAATGAGCACAAGGAGGGACAAAAGAAAAAGTAAAAGGGTTACTTTTTTTGTGTCCATAGTTAGCAACCACTTTAGTGAGGGGATGAACTTGCTTCAAACTCACACTAAAGTAGAGCAACACATCTTAGGAGGGGTCTGGATGTACTAATGCTTGATAAGATGAGACAACAATGATCGAGAGGGACGATCAAGCCCCCAGGATGAAAATCCCATGGAAAATCAATCATAAGCACAAAAGAACACACATAAAAGTCATGAAAAAGAGAATGGAGCTTCTATTGTTTGTCTAGCTTGTTGTGGATTAGATCTAGGCTGTTTGTTTAGAACAAGAAATGTGTACTCAGTTTGGGGCAACAGAACTCATGGCTATCTGTCGGGTGAGAAAGCCCAAGTATACTCACATCGGGGTCACGAAACTTCTAGTTGTTTGCAGGGTGAGAAATCCAAAAGGTGGAATTGAGGAAAAGTCATGCCTCGAAATGGGCTTTCCTGCTCAGCCATACTAAAGTTATACCTCCTGATAACTTTAATAAGACACCACAAAATACAATGTTAGTTCATGCTTCCCAAGACAAGCAAAGCTTCCTATGCTTATAACTCATGAACAAATGCAATGGTACCATAGGTATGCAAGCTGTGTTATGCAAGGTGGCCACGTAAATGCAAAACATAACATGAAAAATAAATGTTCAAATGAGTCTTGTTTAGTTCATGCAAGGTATTTAACTTAGGGAACATTGTGTCTAGTGTCTCCAAGAGAGGAACAATCAAAGAATAGAATATTCACAACTTAGGGGATGCAGCACATCACATCAGGCCACCAAGAGGAATGCAATATGCTAAGATAGATCATGCTCATGAAGGAAATCACACCCAATGTCATCCATAAAGTGACAAACGTGCATCGTATAAAGTAACAAGTCTGCACTAAGAACTGAAAAGAAGAAAAATGAAAATGAATTATGCCAATGTATGCCCCCACTTTCAAGGAATTTTTACACGCCATTATGTGAGAAATTACTTTAAAGTAGCAAATGAAAAATGCAAAAAGAAAACAAGACATGAGAGCCAACTTGGAAATCCCCTATGCCAATTCATACATTTTCGAGTAAGGTTGCGTGACCATGTAAAGGAAAAGGAACAAAAGAAAGAGGGGTTTCCCCCAAAAGGAGCACACCAAACACATAAGGGATCTATGGATTTGGGGTCAATATGTTTGTTTCTGCAATGTTTTTATGAAAAATCTCATAACTATCATCATTGCCCAAATACATAGAAGAATGACATAAAGAGAGCAAAAACTAAAAGAAAATGAAATTCGATTTTGAGTCAACATGGAAGAGACATTGCGGTCTCAATGCTTTGCATTGTCCCCAAATAGAAAACACAAGCAAAAAGAAAAGGGAAAAGGGAAAAGAAAAGGAAAAGCTTTTGGGTCAACATGAAGGAGAAATTTCGGTCTCAATGCCTTGCATCATCCCCAAAAGGAAAACATAAAACAAAAGAAAAAAGGAAAATAAAAGGACCATTTGGGTCAACATGGAAGAGACATAGGGCGTCTCAATGCTTTGCATCATCCCCAAAAGGAAAGAAAAAAAAAGAAGCGAAAAGAAAAGACCTTGTGGGTCAACATGGAAGAGACGTGGCAGTCTCAAAGCTTTGTGTCATCCCCATAAGGAAAACACAAAACAAAAGCGAAAAGCACAAGCAATGTACGACATATAGAAGAATGGAGGTACAAATAGAGGAAGTCCATGAAGAGAGGGAGAAAATCAAATGCACATTATGGGGGAACACAATATGCACATACAAAAGAAAATGTAAAAGGCTGGTAATGGAAATGAAAATCAACTAGTTACTGAGTTATTGGCTTGACAATCTCAAGTAGTATAAGTGAAAGGTGAATTACGCAATTAAGGGACAAGGACAAATGCATTACTAGGACAGGGCTAACAACCTTTTTTTCCCACTGAGTGTAAGGTAAGAATGAGCCAAGATAAGTGAGGGGAAAGATCATGCAATGGTGAGAATGGAAGATTCTACAACTATTTACATGATGAGGTTGGTGATAGGATACTATGGGATGATAGGATAACAGTCGGTATTAGTGAAGTGATACTCAGTATTTCCTTCAATGTCTGACATTCATCAGTTCAGTGCCCAAGAACATAATTTCATTGACAATAAGGTACATTGGAATCTTTAGGAAGGATGACCAACCTATTCATAGGTGGTAATAAGATGAGACCTCTATTTAAAAGCATTTGGAGTTTTTGTTCACATTCAGGTGGTGGATGGAGAGGAAACTTTAGTTTTTTTAATTTGTAAGGTCATTTGCATTTACTAGATTCACTTTTTTCATGGATTGGAGGAGGAAGAGGATCCATGGGGATCCTAGCATCCTTGTCATTGGAATCATGTAAAGGTTGTTCACGTGGAAGGAGAACATTCAAATCAGGAGGGGAATCAAAGATCACCGTGCCATTATCCTAAAGTCTCCAATATTCAAAAGGAGGCTTCCTGTCATGAGGAGGATCTTGTTATCATAATCCTATGATGTTCTCATTTGTTGGTTTTTGTTCGAAAAGTTGGTGAATGTCATGTTTAGTTGTTGTATCACATTCTTGTTTGCTTAAAATAGTAAAACCTTTGCCATAAGTTGTTTGAAGGTTGATTGGTGTGTTTGTAACTTTGTTATCATAAAATGGTTGAGGAGGTGGTTGTGCAGAAGAACTGGGTCCACCTGGTGGAGGGAACTTAGGTCCTTCATTTGTTTCAGGATGTAAGTAACCAAACATGTTAGGAGGTGAGATAGTAGGAAGGTCTTGTGACTTCATGGATGGATAAAAGGTTGCATTAGCTTCAAGGTTGTCAAGGAATTCATTTAAGAACTTATTCATGCTATCATCATCTTCTCCAATGATGTCAACAGTACGAGTAGGAAATTCATGAGGAGTTGAAGGAGCATAAGGAAGTTCAAGGTCATTAGGATCACAGCCAAAGGCACAATTTGACATGTCCACTAAGGATTTCAATGAATTACAAAACTTATTAAAGAAAAAAGCCATGATGACAATGATTGAAATTCAACTAATATGCAAGAAATAAAATAAAACAACAAATCTAGAAAATTTGACAGAATGTAATAGCAGAAAACTGTAATACAGAAAATACCTAGAAAATGCCTGAATATGCAGTTCAGAATGTGCAACTAGACTGATTTGCCCAGGGTGACGAATGAGTCTAGGGAGGAATTTTTTTTCTATTTTTTCAGAAAATTTAAAGTGATTTTTGTGCTTTTCTGATGCAAAACTATGATGCAAATATAAAATTTGAGTTTTTGTAATGTTTTAAAGTGCAAAAATGAAATATATATGAGATATTCACTAATGCAAGTTTGTGAACCCTAGGATGCAAAAGAAATGCAAAGGATAATGCAAAAGCTAATGCTATGAGTCCTAGGATGTAAATTCAATGCAAATAAGAAAGATGATGTTCAATATACGAGTTCACCAAACTGAAAACAAAGATTTTGGGTACTTAATGCTATATGCTCCTTCTAGGGTTTTTCACCTAAAAGGAGATATGATTAGTGCCAAACTGCAGTGTTTAAACTCAAAGAGGGATGTGATAAAAATGTAATATGCCAAAATGAAGTAGACTAAATGCAAAGAAATAAAATATACTATTGATTTTGTATGCAAAACTAAGAAATATGAAGTGTTTGAAAACATGGTGTTGTATGCAAACATGAACTAGAAACATGCACAAATGAAAACATAATGGAATGAAACTGAATAGAGTGCACCTGGAGATGGAATGATGATGTTGGAAGGTTCTGGATTTTGATAGAAATCACTGTTGATGACCAATGGGACTCATTCATTGTTGATGGTGAATTAGTCCTACTTCTAATAAACTTTGTTGAAACTAGTTTTTAACTGTCGAGAACTTAAATCTGATGAAATTTTTTTTTCCAGCCTGGTAGTGGGACTCATTCACCACTAATGGTGAATCATTCTTCCTCCAAAAATCTACAAATTCAAGAGTCAACTCTGTGGGTCCAGATTTGTATGTGTCTTCTTGTCGAGTTGACCGAACTAAATTTATAGAAAACAGGCTGAATGTTGTCTCCAAGCTTGAATTAGGGTTTAGTTGACTTGAATAGCTTTGATGAGTTGTTGACCACTTTTTAATACCAATTTATTTGACAAATCTATGTATAAGACCTGCAAACACACATGCAAAGAGGGGGAAAATGGTTAAGGGTTAGAGTATAGGGACTGGCCTTGGTCAAATCCCACTTTGGTAATCAAACCCTTGATAAAGAAATGAAATGAAACAAACAAGGAATGCTGAATAAACAACATGCAAGTGTCCTAAACTCACCAAACCCTTGTTGTTGAAGTCTGAAGATATGTCAACGACTACTCCAAGA
>VDFB02033699.1:0-18533 GCA_007258455.2 Sequoia sempervirens | reverse complement strand
GACTTTTAACAAAAATGCCTTGATGAAGCAAAATTTTGGTTTTAAAGTACAACACCCTTAATGAACACGTGGTTACTTTTAATTAAACATTGTCAAGGATCGACCAAGAGCAGCCACCGTTTGGAAACAGTAGTCTTGATCGCTGCTTTTGTTTGAATATTAATCACTGCTCCTGTACTCATCTTCATTGCTGTTTCTTTACATGGGCAATTAATATATGTTTGTATTTCCTTTTACTTAGGTCGGCTAGCATGAAGGTCTGGGTCAGCCAGCATAACAAACATAATGAAGTCCGCTTCTTCAAGTATAATTGCTGCTTATTTCAGTTTTTTATCTCTTTATTTCTGGTTCGGCCCCCATGCATGTAGTCACCTAGGCATCATTATTGTTTATAATTTAATCTATGATTTGTTCTATTTTGGGGGTATGACAGCCAAGCACTCCTTTAAGACAAGATGTGTGAAAGACATTGTGAATCTTACTTTCTTCTAGCAGCTCCAACTTATAGGCAACTTTGCCAATCCTTCTTAGAATTTTATAATTTCCATAGAAATGTGGCTTGAACTTTTTAGATCCACTTGCCTTAAAAGAAAATTGCTTGGATGGCTGCAATCTTATAAAATCCATGTTTCCAAACCTCAAATGTTCTCTCGATCCTATGGCAGTCTGCATACACCTTATGTTGATTTTGAGCCTGCTAGAGATTATTCTTTAGTGACTTCAAAATGTCTTGGCTGTGTTTGATCAAATTACTCGCCCCTAAAACCTTGTTGTCTACTAGAATGAGATCAACAAAGCTTCAAGCTTCATACTTACACACAGCCATGAATGATGTCATCTTGATTGACATGTGATAAGTAGTGTTGTAATAGTGCTCCCCCAGATGGAGCCATTTGATCCATGTCTTCTATTGATCAACAACATAATTTATCAAATAACCTTCCACCCATTTGTTCACAATCTTGGTCTAGCCATCTATTTGTGGGTGGTAGCTAGTGTTGGGTGTAAGCTTCTTTCTTGCCAAAAGGAAGAACTCTTGCCATAAAAAAATCATGGAATGACTGCCTCTATCTCAAATATTCCCTCGAGCCAATGTTTTTCAAATTTTCAATAACAGTTTACAAACCAAACGCACCCGTTAAGGTTAGATCTAAACCAAAACGATGCTGAAGCAACTCTAACCAGAATGTACACCAGGATCCCGATGTGGGCAAGGTGTGAGCATTGGTCAGAGGATCTGAATGCAGAAACAAAACTGGAAGGAACTCTAACCAAGAATGGCGCCGATGATGGCGAGCATATGGTCAGAGGATCTTCTACACTACAAGTACTGAAAGAAAACTCAACACCAAGTATGTGCTACCAATCCAGTATGGAATTGAGGCGACCATATGGCGGAGTGCTAAGAATTACAATGCTTTGAAGGGAAATAAGCTAGAATGCTGAAAGTAACTCGACACCCAGAATGTGCTTTCTAACCCGGAGTGGGAAAGGAGCTACCATAGGGCGGAGGTAAAGGAAATACAATTGCAATTACTGAATGTAAAGTTGAGCATTACAAATCATGATAAGCAAGAATAACAACTGCTGTCAGTACTACTGTCAGCTTACAATATGAAAGATAATTGCCTTGCTATCAATATGAATCAAAATGTAAATAGAGCTGCAACAATATATATTGAATTCCCGTCAATGAATAATAAAGCTTTGATAAGAAACTGAACTATTAACGCCAACCTGATAATCTGATTTATGACAGTCTAGATTTCCGCATGCATGAACATCATCCTTCAAACTCACAAATTCACTCACAACTTGCTCCAAACTCAATCAATTTTCATGAGACGAAATGCAAAATGATCCCAAGAAGATGGTGCCCAAGATTGGCACATAAAACTGTCCTAAAATGTAGATATTAATTAATGCATGATTCCCAAGACAATGTTGATGGTACAGCCCAACAAAGGGGTGATTTCACTATATAAAATTAGGTTATTTCTTAAAAATTCTACAACTTGGCACAAAGGGTCGCCCTGCCTAGACAAGCTAAAAAATGCAATACCCAGAATGATATTTTTTGATATTTTTGATTTATGAATGAAAACTACAATCTGCTGTAAGGAAAATGCAATTCCAAAAAACCTCTAATATGCATAAACTGAACTAGAAAGCCACAAGCTGATTACAATGCACAAATCCCAATACACAACTCTCAAACTACCCTATCTCACCACTAGTCGCTATCTTTCAAGCGAGAAGCAATGCCAAGCTAGGAGGCGTACATTCCTCGAAGCAATCCCAAAGCCAATCCGGCAGCATAACCTTCCTGTAGACAAAAGATACTCAAATGAGAACCAAAGGCTTCCTTTTATAATTTTCCGTTGACCTTCTCAAAACCCTAATCTTCTTTTCAGAGTCAAACCCTAATCCTTCAAAAGATGGCGTCCCTTTCTTCAAAGCTTCAATTTTGACTTTTAATTATAATTTTATTCCTTCCTTGAAATTGGCATCCAACTTATGCTTGGAATAAATCTTTAAATAAAGATATAATAATTCCTTAAATGAGGCACCCACCATAAAGAACATCTTTTAAAACAACTTAAAGTGAAGTTGCTAGGCCAAGGGGGTCAATGTTAAAATATAACATTAAAATATGACTTAATTAAAATAATCCAACTTATCTCCCACGCCCCAAAGCCAAATTCGAGTAAGCCAACCGAAGCCGACCGAAGAGGAAGGTCACCAAGCAAGACCAATAGGACCATCGCTGTAAATAGAATTTACTAAAAATAGTAAATTCCAGAAAGTGCTCAGAATGCCATGAGAAACATATCACTGCGAATCCCACAGAAAACCCAAAAGGAATCCGCAGTTCAATCACCAATTCACGAGCAATCGCAACCTCCACACAAGAAACCCTAATCAAACTGTCTGAGTAGCCTACAGTCTCTAGAATAGGCCAATGGTCATCTGAGAAGATCATGCTCGAGAAGGAGACATTACACTATCACTCAAGCAACAATGCTCTTTAGTAATCCATGGAGCTTCAACACTTCCTTAAAGAACAAGTTAGCAGAGAAATGTGCACGCTTCGTGAATCTATCTACAACATATATGTAGTCCTTACCTTGGACTTTAGGAAGTTCAGTGATGAAGTCCGTTAAAACACTCTTACCACTTTTGCTTTGTAATAGGTAAGGGTTGCAAAAGACATGTTGGGAATGTTCATTTTGTTTTATTCCTTTGACAAATAATGCATTGTTTGATATGACAAGGGACATCATCCTTGAGTCCTTTCCAAGTGAATTTCTCCTTGATTTGCTTGTAGGTCTTGAAATACCTAGGGTGGCCCACTAAGGGAGTGTCATGAACTGCCCTCAAAATCTTTCCTTTCAGCCTTGATTCCGGCACCAAGTAGATTCTTCCCTTGTAGAGAATGAGTTTGTTGTAAATTGTGTATCTATCATCCAATAGTTTCCTGTTCAACACATCAACTGCAAATACATTCTTAGCATATTTTGTTATGATTTCTAAATTCCAATTAGCAGAGATGTGAGACATCAAACATAGGTTTGGCTTTTGGATAAAACATCGGCAACAACAATTTTCTTTTCTTCAACATATTCAATGCCAAAGTCATACGCTTGGAGTTTGCTTACCAACTTTTGCTACTGCTTGAGACATCCTTTTAATTGAGAAAATACGTCAAGATGTTGTGATCTATCTTTACCACAAATTGGCCACCCACCAAGTACTACTTCAATTTGATTAATGCGTGCATGATAGCCAACATTTTCTTGTCATATATGGAAAATTACCTTTCTACCTCTATGAGATTTTGACTCTTAAAAGCAATGGGGTGCTTGTTTTTCATAAACACAACACTAATTCCTTCTCCTAAAGCATCACATTCCAAAGTGAAAGGAAGGGGAAATCTGAAATAGCCAACATGGGGCATAGGCTCATAACTTCTTTTAATTTGTCAAATGCTCATTGTGCAACCTTATTCCACATGACAGCTCCCATTTTTGTTTGATCAATTAAAGGTGTGATAGGTTGAGAGAACCCCTTCACAAATTTCCTATAGTAGTTGCAAAAGCTGAAAAATTCTTGTAGTTGTGTCAAGGTCTTTAGGGGAGGCTAGTCCAGAATTGTCTTGATCTTCTCCATTTCCACCTACACTCTATTTGCACTAATGATGTGCCCCAAATACAAGTTCTTTGTCATGCCGAATTCACACTTTGACTCCTTTGCAATTAGAGTCCGTGCTTCTAGAATTCCTAGCACCTCATCCATATGCCGAAGGTGCTCCTCCCAGATCTTGCTAAAGATCAAAATGTTGTTAAAGAAGACAAATACAGAATTTCTTAGCTGCTTGTAGAAAATTTGATTCATTCATGATGATTGTAAGATTGCTGGGGCGTTTTTCAAACCAATGGCATCAACAAAGATTCATAATGCTCATAGTGACACCAAAAAGCCATCTTGTGAAAACCCTCCTCTCAGACTTGGATCTAATGGTAGCCTAATTTGAGATCTATTTTTGAAAAGTAGACTACTTCGTGAAGCTCATCTATCAATTCATCAATCTTGGGGATTGGGTATCAGTTTTTGATAGTCTTCTTGTTCAATTCTCTGTAGTTAATGCACATCCACATTGTGCCATCTTTCTTCTTTACCAAAACAATAGATGAAGCAAAGGGACTTGAGTTGGGGTTGATATGCACCATGTCCAACAGTTCCTTTATTACCTTTTTGGTTTCCTCCTTATGCCTCTTGGGATGGCGGTAGGGAGTAGCGATGATGGGCTTAGTGCCCTCTTCTAGCTCAATGACATGCTCAAAGCCTCTATCCAACGGTCTCCCTCAAGGAATGTTTTTGAAGACCTTACTGTGCTTGTCCAAGATATTTTATACGTCCACATGATATGCTTTCTTACCATTGGTAGGTTTTGTCATAGTCACCAAACATTGAACTGTCCATGTTGCTTGCCTATGACAAAAAATCCTCTCCATTCTTAGTTAGGGTGAAGATATCTGTTGATCCGTTACTGTAGAAATAAGAAGGTTTTAGTGCTAGGGCTGGGAATTGATCCCTTGATCTCTTTGAAAAGCATAACATGCAGAATTTCAAAGCTGATGGTTAGAGATGTCTCCATTAAACAATCTAATCATCTCAACACTCTCGTCAAGAGTGAGCTTTTACAATTACCTACGAAGGTTGCATTAATTCTAGTAAGTCTTCCCTTCCATTCAAGACTTGAAATTTTGCACTTCCAATGCTGACTACTTCCTAAATTATTGTCCTTGTTTATGTCATGGTTACTGCAAAGGATTTCTATCATTGAATGGTCCCTGGGCATATTGGGCCAACATCTCTGGAGGGCAATCAAAAGCAAAATCCCTAATTGAATTTTCAATTTGAGTTTCCTCACCTTTTTCCCCTCTCCCACTTCCATGCCTGATTCCTCTATTTTGTTGTAGTCTTATCGTGGTCACTCGAGTAACCCATCTTGGCATTGAAAAAGAAAACAGCAATATAAACAGAAAAACATCGATATAAACAAAACAAAACAACATTTTTTTATCCCATAGAAGTGCAATCATAAAAAAGAGCAATCTTTTAGTCTACAAGAAAAATAACAATGTAATGTCCCCTACTTGGGATATTCCTAGATTGCTCAATTATTATTCTTCCTTTATCCCATAGATTGGGATACCCTGATAGGTAATTATGCAAACATTCAATGAATTCCTAATAAAGGAAGAATCATAATTACTTTTATAAGGATCGATAATTGCTGCAAGCATCAGCTATTGCATAATCGCGTGTGTATATATATATAATTAAAATAAATAAAGACTTACAAATAATCCCTCTCTTGCTAGTAAATAATATTTAGTTTCAATGAGTTTCCAATTCTTTTCCTCTTTTTCCAATCTGCTGCTTGATTGATCTCCCATTGATTGATGCCTTTCACCAAATGATTCTCCCTCCTTTTATATATCCTTCATGATGCGGAATAGACACACCCTTTAATAATTATTGCACCTTTGATGGAACTCTAAAATTGCAAATGTTGTTGCTGCAAATGATTTGAAATCGGCCGTAATGAAGACCCTTTTATTGGCAAGCAGAGATGCAGATTGAAATAAGCAACAATATACTCATAAGATTGGGAAAACAGTTGAATTGTTGTTTGTACTTTGGAAGCACACCCTCAAAAACTGTCATTTCAACCAAGTATTATTACTAGAGACACACACAAGAAAGGATGTATTTCCTTGAAAAGGGGATAAAATTGGAGCATGCTGAATGTGTCTGTGGACTATTAATGAAAGTTACAAGTATACTGGCCTCTTTGGGTTTAGTGTGATATATGTGATGCTTGGCAACATGACCCTGTTTGGGGTTTGTCTAAAAATAGAGGGCTAACCATGGCTGTCCCAAGTAGTTATAAATCCTTCACTAGGCAAAGCTTCGGCTTTGTTGTCTACATATTGAGTCCATGTATAAATCCTTAATGCAGCTGTGTCAAGGAGGATAAATGATTCATTAAGATTATGGTAAGATCACTCATGTTTTCTAAGGATAGCCTTCCATCCATAGGTCACAAGTATAAGATGGTCATCATAATGGAGGTGGATAGTCAATATACAAGTAGAGATGACGGTTTGAAGGGATAGTGATTATCACTATAAGACTGTACAAAACGAATCTAAAAAAGGAATGGAGAGGTAGATAGTTCTACTAGGGATCCACAGAACGAGGCAACACATCTTGAGAAGGATAGAGAATTGTCTTGTAAAGTGTTGACACAGAGACTAGGAATTTTTTATGATGCAAATGGGTAGCCATACGAAGTAGCTTGGTGCCGGGGTCAATTTGATACTGCAAAGGAAATTTTACAAAGGTACAAGCAGGCTGCTGAAGGAAAACATCTTTGTTCAGATGCCTGATGTATGGGTAAATTGAGCATTATTGTTTGCTTTGCACAAGGACAACTTGTGCTTGTAGTGAAAATGTATCAAAAGTGTTTGAGGAAATTCTAGTTTGGCACTGCCACTTGAATTTCATTATATTTTTCTCAAACACATTATGAAGCAGAACAATGGTGAGGTTGTAAAAGAACACTATTAAAATCAGTGCATTTGGCACCCTCGAATTACATGTTACGCTTTGATGTTGAGATGCAATGTGGAAGCTTCTAATTTCAACAATTCAAAAGAAAAAGCGTATTGTTGATGAGGTTTGTCGAGCAGTATCAAAATTAATGAATTCACTTTGTGTGTTCAACCAATGTCGGCTGTGGCAAGCCCGTGTACACATGGTTTTGAGGAGAAGAAGATAGAGTTGCATGTTGACTATTGTAAACATTTGCTTGATGCCACCACAACTACATGTTCTCTATCGCCCATTGCGGTTTTGAGAGCTCTTGTCCTCAGTGTTTTGGCGATGGCGTGATGGTGTGCTTCCTATCGTGCATCGCGGTTTTCTATCTCCTGCTTCTTATTGTATTGGGAATGCTACATGTTCTCTATCGCGCATTGCTGTTTAACATCTCCTTTTTCCTCTTTACTTTGGCGATGTGCGATATGTTTGTGCAAGGTGATGGTGGGGCCGTGGGAGGAATCTATTATTATTTGATGGGTTTTTATTTTGACGGTGGGGAAATAACTAAAATGTAAAATGCATGGGTAAGTGGGTTTCTCTATAGCCCGATAAAGAAGTGAAGTCTTTCACAAATGAATCCAATTTCAGTTAGAGGGATGTGTGCGGATAATGAAGGTTGGAAATATTGAGTAGAAGACCTTTTTTGAATAAGGGGAACAAAATGGGATTTTCTACAGTATAAAACAATTTTTCAGCTGCGGTAAAAACCAATTTTCAGCTATAGGGCAAAACAAAATGAGGAGTGAAGTTTTTCATGAAGTAAAAGCAATTTTTTTTTGCAAGGTAAAAGTGAAAGCAAGCGAAATGAAGGGAGCAGGAAAGCAAAGTGCATAGGGGGCTTTTCTTCGAGCGGGAGCGGTTATTGATCAAAGGATCCGAATGATGCCAGTTGTCAACAGGGGATTTCCATTTAGGGTTGTTCCATTTTCCTTAAATGTATTTTTTTGCTTCATTTTGCAAGTGGTTGCTCACAGTGGGAAATATATTTTGTAACAGTTCTTAAATGAATAAGTGTTGGTTTCAGGTTTTGGATTATTTTGAATCCTGTAATTTAGAATTCAATCATGGCATTGTCATAGTTGTGTGTAATTGACAAAATATTCTGAGCTGGTTTTCTCCATAGTGTACATTGCATAGATTATGAATATGAGAAATCAAAGATTGTTGGTATTTGTCTTCTTGTCTTTCCTCAAATTTCTGTTTAGTGTTATTACTCTCATTCAAAGAATGAGTTAAATTGTATTAACATAAATAGAGGTTTATGTAACTGTGTGCTAGGATTCCTAAGTATGACTGGTTGAGTTTCTGGTATCAGTGGTGTAAGGCATCATTGGTAGGCATAGTTATGACAGGGTAAATGTTGTGATGAATTTTAAATTACATGGTTTAGGTGTCTCCACCCTGGAACATGGCACTGGTCTTTTAATGTTGCATTCTCCTAAGATTGTTTGTGGTAGCTATAGATTAAAATCAACTTTACTTATCCATCTCAGTATGATTGTGTGTGGAGCTTAAGGTATTACATTTCTCATGTTTTAAATTAGACATTACCATTAGGGTCAGCCAAATCTTTAGGGTAGTCTGTCTATTTAATAGTTGAAGGAGAATTATCTGTTTACAGTATTTTGGATGCTTTGGCACACAAGTATCTACAAGTACAATGTTGGGATCACCTTCTCAGGTTTCACAAAGCTTGAAGTGCATGGGAGAAAGGTTTCATATCAATCTCCCGTTTGTTGGCCAAATCTCTCCTTGAATTTGACTATTAGGGCTAGCACCCCTTTAGGATTCAATTTGATTGCAGATTTGGGAACCAATAGATTGGCGACTCTTCTGGGGACAACTCTAGAATTATCCATTTGGAAAAGAGTCTATAAGTTTGCTGATCTGAAGACTTGGTTCAAAATATTGAAGGATTTCATACCTGGAGAAAGAAATTGTTGCAGTATACTTGAACATTTCACGATCTATGGTGCTTTGCTGGTAAAAAGAACTCAAAAGGAAATCTCATTATTGAAGATGTTTCAATTGCTTGAAGATTTTGTCCTCTTAAAGGAGGTGACGACTCTGCTAAATAACTTTGTGAAGATGTGAAAAAAGTTTCAGATCTATAAAGATTCCAGTCAGAAAGAAGAATTTGCAGCAGCTGCAACATATCTAGGTATTTTTCTATGTTTTGGTTTTCATGAAGAATGAATCTGTATGTGAAGACCATGTTTGAAGGTCCTAGAAAACTTTGGTTCCCTTATTTAGTGAAATTGAGCACTACAAGAAAGGGATATTGAGAGTTAACTAGTGTAGAGGAAATAAATTTTATTTGCAAATATGTATGGTTATTCTAGTTCTCCCTCTACAAGCTTTAATGTTATGCCTAAAACACAATCATGTCCTCAAAGAAAGATGTTCACTAGCGAAAGATATAACCTTTTGGATTTCAGTAAAATCCAAGGTTATCCACACTCTGTCCCAAGAAGAATTAATGAATATTTGCCTAAGTTTAAATGAGATCTTGAAGAGTTAGCATCACAACATTTGCATAATTTCATTGATTTGATGAGGGATTGTCAAATTGAAGAAGAGGATGCTATCATGAAGTTTTTTGTAAGAACTTTAGAAAATACTGCTGAATATTGGTTTTCTGGTTTGCCAATGCATTCCATATGTTCATGGATCAGTTTGGTGAATTGAATAATGAAGATGCTTATCTAACAAGAGATTTCACACTCAAAGAAGATTTTGAAGAAAAATGGAGCTATGGTTGAATAGAAGACTTACCCAGTGATGCATTGTATGATATATAAGAAGATTTGAGGGTGAATCCTTCTATGATTTTTCATGATAGGTCCTTGGAAATGCTACTGATAAATAGACCCTGATGAATTAGGTATTGTGTTGATGTTTTTGTGAAGGAGCTTGAGCTAGGTCTAGTACCATACCAGCTCACTTTGGGTCCCCCTAACTAAGTGCATATCAATAGCTTTCAGTGATTATAGAAGAAATGATAGAAATATGATCATTTCCCACAGCTAGACTATGTCTTGATAGGTGATATATTTTCTAGATTTCATCAAATAGATCAGGATATATGTAGGTATGAAGGCAATGATAATGCATCATTTAGTGGTGAGAATTTTGTTTTTGAACAACCCATGGAGAAAATGTATGCAAAAGAAGATTGCAGCCATAATAGTGAAGATGTAAGACATGATAAGGTAAATAAAGCATGTAAAGTCACTCCTATTTTCTTTGAAAATATGGAAATGGGGAGTCAATTTTCTGTATCAAAAGAAGGTTGCAATGATGCGGATGATACTGAAAGTATTTTCTCATCTATGGACTATGAAAGTGCAGTAGAAGTCTGTGCTGATTTTGAAGTTTCAAGTCTTCATAGTAACAACGTTAGTGTTGCAGATGTAAATATGCAACCAGCTGAAAAGTATTATTATCCTAGTCATCATGATGATTGCAATTCTGCTTGCAGCCTTAGTAACTGTGAATCTTTTCAAGAGGAGGAAGCAAAATTAATTTCTTTGAGTGAAAAGTGTTTCAACAAAGAAAATGATAACATTTTTGAAGCCTCACAATTGCATGATGATGGATTTGAATTGAATGTACTTTTCGAAGAGGAGATATGTGATCAGCAATGTTATGGGACAACTGGTCATGTTAATTCTACATGTGTTGAGTGTAGCATTGATGCAAGTTTTCATGGTGGTGAGACAAAGGATTCTGCTGATTTATAGAATACTTTTGAGAGTGGTGGTATATCAGATGCAAATGACAAAATGTGTAGTGATTTTTAGTCTGAGAAATCATCCATGAGAAGTTACAATGAAGAAATAGATGATGATTTGCAGTTTGACAGTCAAGGATATGACCTCGCTGATCATTGCAGTAGTGTGGACAAAGAAAAGAGTATGCATGCAAGAGATTTATTGAATGGATCAGTTCAAGTAGCTGATTGTGTAGAGCATGTATGTGTTGGTGATGTAAGTGGTGAACATGGAAAGCATTTCTTGTTTGACTCTTCACCTTGTTCCATTCTTTTTTCTGATTTTGAAGTTATTACTAAATGTTTGCATGGGGATAGCATAAGTACAAATGTATATGAAATTGAAAATGTAAAGACAAATGTTAATATAGGTAATGATAGTTTTTGTGATGAGTTTGCATTTGAAGAATGTGATTGTGTCAATCACATGGTTTTCATGAGGTTTTGCAACTCATAGTCTTCCTCATGAGAAAAAATCTTTAGATTGTCATGTTGATACAATAGGAGCTAATGTTGTGTGATACTCATTGCAATAGTGAATGTGTTTTGAACTCTCACTATGAGGGATTTATTGCAAAAAAATATTTTGAGTCATATGAACCTTCACTTGAAGCCTTTTTGTGTGATAACATGATGAGTGTTGATAATCTTGTTTGTGAACCTAAAGTGGAAGACATTGTTTGGGATGTTGATGCCTTTTTTGAATGCTATGATTTGAGTGTGGACAATGGACTTGTGAATGTTGACAAGTCTTGTTTTTAGAACCATGAGATATATGATAATGTGATTGGGATGTGTTGTTGGGATGATGCAATTCAGTTGAAGGAGTTACAAATGTGTGAGCATTCTTTGCTTATCACACAAGAGGCTTGCACATTGTTTTTGAGGCATGATATTTTTTCCAAGCCTAATCATTATGAGGGGGTTAGTGAATGTGATAAGAATGTGTCTTCATATAGTCTTGATCACTATCCTCATATTTTGTCACTTACCACAAAATATGTAGCCTATGTGGTTTGGTTGCCATGTGGCTTGATTAAAACTAAACATGGAAGAAGTTCTTACTTGTTCAAGGTAGCGACTTGTTTCTTGAGAATGAAGTTACTCATGTCATTGTGGTGTGACATGTCGCAAATATGGATTGAGAGTCGGTTCCCTTGACAAGTTGTAGTGTTTGATAGGAGGCAAATGTGGTTCCTCTTTTCATTTGGTGGCTTAGGGCCGCAGAGTGAGGATTGAAAAATTAAATAAAAGATAGTTAGAGGTTGCTTAATGGATTTATGACACTTTCGGTTTTCTACAGAAGATTTTGAAATCTTGCTCTATTCACTGAGGAACAAACACCCCTAGAAGGAGCCACTGATGGAACTCTCAAAATTGCAAATGTTGGTTGCTGCACTGATTTGAATTCAGTCAATGAAGACCCTCTATTGGCAAACAAAGATGCAGATTGAAACAAGCAATAGTATACTAGAGTAAGATTGGGAAAACAGTTGAATTGCTTGCTAGCATTTTAGCACACCCTCAAAAATCTGCTCAACCAAGTATTATTGCCAGAGACACACACAAGGGGATGTATTCCCTTGAAAAGTGGATAAAATTGAGCATGTTGAATTGTGTCTGTGGGAGTGTTACTAAAAGTTACAAGTATATCGGCTTTTGGGTTTAGTTTGATATATGTGATGCTTGGCAACATGACCCTGTTTGGGCTTTGTCTAAAACATAGGGCTACATCATGGCTATCCCAAGTAGTTATAATCCCTTTCACCAGGGTAGAGCTTTGCTTTTGTCTACATATTGAGTCCATGTATAACTCTAATGCAGTTGTGTCAAGGAGGACAATGATTCATTAAGATTATGAAGATCACTCATGTTTGCTAAGCATAGCCTTCCATCCATAGGTAACAAGTATAAGATGGTCAATACACAATGGAGGTGGACAGTCAATATGACAAGTAGAGATGACGGTTTGAAGGGACAGTGATTATCACTATAAGACTGTAAAGAATAGATCTAAAAAAGGAACGGAGAGGTAAATAGTTCTAGTAGGGATCCACAGAACGAGGCAACACATCTTGAAAAGGCTAGAGAACTGTCTTGTAAAGTGTTGACACAAAGACCAAGAAATGCTTATGCTGCAAATGGGTCAGCCATTGTCCTAGCTAAAAGGGGTCAATTTGATATTGCAAAGGAAATTTTTACACAGGTACAAGAAGCTACTCCAGAAAACATCTTTGTTTAGATGCCTGATGTATATGTAAATCGAGCACATGTTTGCTTTGCACAAGGATAGCTTGTGCTTGCAGTGAAAATGTATCAAAAGTGTTTGAGGAAATTCTATTTTGGCATTGCCACCCGAATTTCATTATATTTTGCTCGTACACATTATGAAGCAGAACAATGGCGAGGTTGTAAAAGAACACTATTAAAAGCAGTGCATTTGGCGCCCTCGAATTACATGTTACGTTTGATGTTGGGTTGCAATGCGGAAGCTTTCAATTTCAACACTTCAAGAGCAAAAACGTACTATTGATGAGGTTTGTCGAGTAGTATCAGAATTAATGAATTCACTCTTTGTGTTCAGCCAATGTCGGCGGTGGCAAACCCGTGTACACATGGTTTGAGGAGAACAAGATAGAGTTGCATATTGACTATTGTAAACATTTGCTTGATGCCGCCATAGTTCGTAGAGAAGTAGCAGAACGTGAAGAGCGGCAACTACATGTTCTCTATCGCCCATTGCGGTTTTGAGAGCTCTTGTCCTTGGTGGTTTGGTGATGGCGTAATGGTGTGCTTCCTATTGCACATCATGGTTTTCTATCTCCCACTTCTCATTGTATTGGCGATGCTACATGTTCTCTATTGGGCATCGCTGTTTAATATCTCCTTTTTTCTCTTTACTTTGGCAATGCACGATATGTTTGTGCAAGTATGTGGTGGGGCTGTGGGAGGAATCTATTATTAATTGATGGGTTTTTATTTTGAGAGTGGGGAAATAACTAAAATGTAAAATGCACGGGTCAGTGGGTTTCTCTACAACCCGATAAAGAAGTGACGTCTTTCACAAATGAATCCAATTTCAGTTAGAGGGATGCGAGCGGATAATGAAGGCTGGAAATATTGAGCAAAAGGCATTTTTCGAATAAGGGAAACAAAATGGGATATTCTACAGCCTGATAAAAGGAATGAAAGCTTTCACGCATAAAACAATTTTTCAGCTGCGGTAAAAACCAATTTTCAGCTGCAAGGAAAAACAAAATGAGGAGCGAAGTTTTTCACAAAGTAAAAGCAATTTTCTGTTGCAGGGTAAAAGTGAAAGCAAGCAAAATGAAGGGAGCGGGAAAGCAAAGTGTAGAGAGGGCTTTTCTTCGAGCGGGAGCGGTTATTGATCAAAAGATTTGAATGATGCCAGTTGTCAACATGGGATTTCCATTTAGGGTTGTTCCATTTTCCTTAAATATATTTTTTTGCTTCATTTTGCAGGTGGTTTCTCATAGTTTGGTCTCGGGGGGAAATATATTTTGTAATAGGTCTTAAATGAATAATTGTTGGTTTTAGGTTTTGGATTAGTTTGAATCCTATAATTGAGAATTCAATCATGGCATTGTCATATTTGTGTGTAATTGACAAAATTTTGAGCTGGTTTTCTCCATAGTGTACATTGCATAGATTATGAATATGAGAAATCAAAGATTGCTTGTATTTGTTTTCTTGTCTTTCCTTGAATGCCTATTTAGTGTTATTACTCTCATTCAAAGAATGAGTTAAATTGTATTAACATAAATAGAGGTTTATGAAAAATTGTGTTAGGATTACTAAGTATGACTGGTTGAGTTTCTGGTATCAGTGGTGTAAGGCATCACTGGTAGGCATAGTTATGACAGGGTAAATGTTATGATGAATTTTAAATTACATGGTTTAGATGACTCCACCCTGGAATATGGCACTGGTCTTTTAATGTTGCAGTCGCCTGAGATTGTTTGTGGCAGCTATAGATTAAAATCAACTTTACTTATCCATCTCAGTATGATTGTGTGTGGAGCTTAAACGCATTACATTTCTCATGTTTTAAATTAGACATTACCATGAAGGTCAGCCAAATCTTTAGGGTAGTATGTCTCATTAACAGTTGAAGGAGAATTATCTGTTTACAGTGTTTTGTATGCTTGGGCACACAAGTATCTACAAGTACACTGTTGAGATCACCCTCCCGGATTTCATAGAGCCCGAAGTGCAGGGGAGAAAGGTTTCATATCAATCTCCCGTTTGTTGGCCAAATCTCTCTTTGAATTTGACCATTAGGCCTGACACCCCTTTAGGATTCAAGTTGATTGCAGATTTGGGAACCAACACACCCCTTACAAAGGATGCACCCCCTCCCTAAATTCAAGCACTGCCTTTTTGTTTTGAGTCCCTTAATTAATGTAATGACCGTTGCCTTTAGTGGTTAATTATAGTCATATGTTAGCGTCACCTTGTGATATTAATAGGGAATCGCTATTAATATTTTCCCTATTAAATTTCATCGAACCTTTTAAATTTCCCTTGGGTCAGCAATTTTCCTTTAGTCACAGGTTGCGATCTCCCTAATTTCTGCGCAGGCTGCAGGGGGCAAGACTAACAACTTTTTAGCCCATTGCAAATTCAAACGAAACAACAATTTGAAGTTCATTTCAAGTGAGAAAAAACAACAAAAACCGTGAATAGTTAATAATGAAAATAAAAGCAGCATGCCAGCTAACTTATTCAACACATTTTAATGCAACCTTTGAACACATGAAAATGAAAAAGTCATGTCTTGCCCAATGCAAACAAAAGAAAGTTAATATGAGTGAATAGTGGACATCTTGAAAAAATGGTGACGATTGACCTCCCTCTGGCTGCAAATTGTCTTCTTCTCTATGCTATTTCCTTTGTTGTTGCCAGTGCAAAATGAAACGGGTTTATGGTTTCGGAGTTGTATTAGGGTGGCAGACCTTGGGGGCCCACCTTTGTTTTAGATTTTTATTTTTTTTGTTTTCGAGTGTTAAATATGTTTTTTTGGAAACAGGCGTGACAATTATTGGGGATGACATAACGTTCACATGGTGTTTCTCCAAAAGGAGGAGCTCCTAATATCCCGCATGCATCCACTGATTGTATACAGAGGAAGGGGGACGAGTTGAGGGAAAGGATGTTTCATCCGTCTCTGGGATGTCCTGGATGGCTCCTAGACCCAAGGGATGCACTTGTGCATATCCTTGAGAATAAGTTTCAAAGTCCAGTATCAGCCATCACATGAAAATAGATTTGAACTCTGGAGATGCAAGGTGCGCCCTGGAAGTTTGTTCTTTAGTAGCATCATTTTACTGAAAAGAGAATGATGCTCTCTAGAAACTATTCAACACCAAAGGTTGGTTGTACCTGCACCTGAAGAGCCAATTTGCATCCGAATTGACCCTTGTGAATCCAAAATACACCCGATTTTCTAATGCATAACAAGAAGCCTTTTGGAAAGGCCAAAACAGACCCACTGCAGGAAACATCTAAAACTGGCATTAGTGGAAAAATGAAAAATAAAACACAATTTAAAAAAGAAAGAAAAAGAAAAACAAAATCTGCCTCAAAGAGAAGCTTTAAACATGTGGGTAGAACCAAAACAACTCTTATACAGTCACTGCAATGTCTCTGAACATTTGCACGGGAAATGGCTAATTGAATAGAACAGCTTGCACAAGCTTCAAGCTATTTTGAAAGATATTGCTAATGGCTTGTACAAATAATATTGATAAGGCAATTTCAAAGCTTGGTAGGATCTTCAAGATTCATTAGAGGGTGAATTGCAAATTTAAAGGATGATAATTGTCAATGAAATCTATATGTCAATTAAAAAAAAAAAACATATATATGTCAATGCAGTTTAACAAATTATGTGCACAGACAGCATATGAGCTGGAAAAGTGGTGGATCATTAAATGTCCTTGACCAAATTGCATCATGTTACACCTCTAGTTATTCACTCATCTAATGGATCATTCAATTTATATTTTGTTTCTACTAAAGGAAATTTGTGGGTTTGTCTTTTCTTCTCCCTTGGAAACGAATTATGTTCCTTCTTGTGGTGATATGAATATAGTATGTTTCGGGAATCAGACCTGAAGTGCAAATTTGTGTCGGAATCTTCATTTAGATCCTCTTTAGTTCATGCATAACACCATGAAAAAGTAATATTTAACTATCAAATTTTTTCAGACAGGATCAAAATGTAACAATTCCACGCAGCATAATGTATCTTGTGGGGATGTTTGGACTGAATACCATGAGATGAGCTGTGAGAATTTCCAAGCAGTTGCCGCAAATAGAGTATACACAGCAGGAACTATTCTTGATCTGCTTCGGTTTGTTGCACCAAAGATGATGCAGCGAGCAGATGCCCATTTTTCTCATGGAATTGCCGACAATCTGGACGACCCAAAATATAATCACTACAAATACTGGTCCAATCCTCTTGAAACGAAGTAAGTATTTGAAATTGATATTTTACATGGAGCTAGGTCGTCTTGTATAATCATTTACTTGTGAAAAGATATATATACCAAATAAATTTCTCCAAGATTTTGAGTTGCCAATTTTACTTGCAAGTTTAGTCATTAATTTTGATTCCAACAGCTGGATCACTGTCTCATGGTATTGTCTTTTTGAAGAGCTGTAATAGCAAAATTTGTCATAATTGTAGTCCTGTTGCTAGCCTTAATACTCTGTTTGGAACGGTTTTGAAAATGTGTTAAGCTTTTGACACTGAAGCGTTAATATTGAGTTGACACATTTGATTTTCTCATTTGTGTGCAGGCTACCAGATGCTCCTGAAATGGAAATATCTTGTTTGTATGGAGTGGGTGTTCCTACCGAAAGATCTTATATTTACAGATATTCTTCTTCTGAAACGTGTTACATACCCTTCCAAATTGATGGTTCAGCTGATGGAAACTCAAATGGCTGCCTGAAAAGGGGTGTATACTTGGTTGATGGGGATGAAAGTGTGCCAGCCTTGAGTGCTGGATTCATGTGTGCCAAAGGTTGGAAAGGGAAAACACGGTTTAATCCTTCAGGGATGGCAACCCATATAAGAGAATATGTGCATGTCCCTCGTACAAACTTATTGGAAGGGCGGAGCCTGCAAAGTGCTACTCATCTTGACATTTTGGGGAATGTTGCCTTAATTGAGGACATCATGAGGGTAGCAGCAGGTGAAACAAGCAAAGAGATAGGTGCTAATAAAGTGTACTCTGATATTCTGAAATGGTCCGAGCGGATAAATCTTCAGCTTTAATGAAACATAATTTTGAGTTAATCCTCTCATGGAGTTGCTCTGATTTTCTTGGTTTAGGATGAAATCTGAAGCATGGTGCTTGGAAATTTAATTCGCATTCATAATTCTAGTGATATGCATTACATTCGAGCCGAGTTAGCTAAATTTCAGATTGATAAAGAAAATAGTCAAAAAGGGGTTAATAGTTTGTACCATGTCACAACTACTTTAGTCTGCTTTGAATCTAGATCAGGTCGCATATAATTCAAAGTTCTTTTCGAAGTTTATACATCTGAATCA
>VDFB02033698.1:0-10025 GCA_007258455.2 Sequoia sempervirens | reverse complement strand
CAATCATAAGGAGGATGTATAAGACAACATGGATACGAAAAGCAGATACAAGTGTATCCACTATGTAACAACTACAACCTTATTACAAGGAAATTACATGGAAATTTTTAACTTCATAGTGAAAAGTAAACAGTCCTAAAAATAAGGAAAACAAAATTTCTTCAATAACATGGATTACATTTTCTTAAATTAAAACATGGATAAACATATTAGCTTCCAGTTTAATAACTCAAAAACTTTCAAGTACATTTCACTATACTTTTCTTCAAATTGCCACTTAAACATTTTCAAATATAAATATACATTAAACAAATAAGGTTTAGGGTCAGAGATCCTTATCTGGATACTTTCTTTCTTTTTTGTCTTCCAAGACTCGGTAAGTCAACTGTAAAAGGGAGAGCATCAACCAAGTGCTTTACCTCCAACCTTGGACTTAAGCGGTCCCCCGCACACCTTCCAAACTAAATAAGGTTTAGGGTCAGAAATCCTTATCTGGATACTTTCTTTCTTTTTTGTCTTCCAAGACTCGGCAAGTCAACTACAAGAGTGAGAGCATTAGCCAAGTGCTTTACCTCCAACCACGGACTTAAGCGGTCCCCCGCACACCATCCAAACTGGAAGTGGCCTTGCCCTTCAATGAAGGGAATGGTTAGGAACCCCCTAATAATAGCCATCTAAGCTCTGGTGTTTGTGACCTACTCAACCAATATCGTCTATCAACTATGGAAAACCTCCAACTATGATAGACAACTCCGATTGCAAACCTTCAACTATGATAGACAACTCTAATTGCATTAAGTATCTGGTACACGGTGAACCGACACGTGCATGTAGTGACTCATGCACCCACTTTGGTCAAAGTTGTTTTGTATAAAAATATATTTGCTACTTACTTGGAGCAAAGTTGTATGTTCACCCACCCTACTCAAATTGGGGACTTATCTGACCTTGTGATAATTCAAACTTACTATTTGATTATTGGATAATACTTCATAAAAAGTTTCATCTTATGAGGAAATGTCTTTATTTAAGTCATACTCCTAGACACGTGTCAATCTCGAGCATTATAGTGCTCCTTGACTAATGTTCCTTCTGAGTATAGTACCCTTGACGCCTGTCAATCTTGAGCATAGTACTGTTCCTTGTTAAATCATAATTCATCTAGGTTTGTTAAGTCTTTCTGACTTTAGTACAGCCATGCTACATCCACGTAACAATTTGGGCCTTGGCAACCGCCGCATGTTCTAGTTCATTACTTACTAAGCCAATAAACGACTTGACTGGTTATACTTGACTAACCTAGAATACCCAAGTTACATTCCTGTAACTTCTTGGGACTTAGTAACTACCACTTTTTCTAGTCTTTCATAGTAACCATGTGAGTTTTTACTTTCCCATTCTAAGCATAAGTAGTAGATACTGATGACTCATGGCCCTTGACTAGACCCTCTTGGTCGCAACAAATAGTATTAACAAAATGTTCATCTTATATAAATAATAAATATTATTCTTGAACTGAAGATTCCTTCCTCATGTTATATTCTCAGATATCTAGTGTTTAGTTCCACTATAGAATCCTTTCTTAGAATATGAAGACTCACTAAGTAATAACTCATTTGAGTTAATAATAATTTATGACTCAAACACCCAAGTTACTTTCGAGTAACTACTTGGGTCTTGGCTACAACCTCTTGTTCAAATCCTTATTAAAATAATATTCTTTATTTATTTATTAATGCTCAATATTGTAAAGTATTGTAAATTATTGTGATAAGATCGTCTCTGATCTTATCTGAAGTTTCTTTTTAGAAACTTTCCATTTTTTGTACATTCTGTGATCTATTTATTGAGCACATTGCTCTCGTAAATAACATCAATTTTTTACCAATTACCTGTGTTACAGTAATATGGTATCAGAGCAGGAATTTATTCGAAAAATTTTCAAATAAAAATTCATATGGAATTTTTCTGAATATTGAAATTTTTTGTTTTTTTTGAAATTAATTTTCTCTTGGTCCTGCATTTTGAGATTTGAGGGTTTTTGATTCATGATTTTCGTGAGAATTCACTCATTGCAAAATCGCAACTCTCTGGGCCGCAGATTTTCGTCTTGTGGAGTGATCTCTTGAAGCGGATTTTGTGACCTATTTTGGTCATGTTTTTCTGTATCCGCGAGGACTTCTGGTGCCGCGTTTTCTTCCAGTTTCTGGGCGCTTCTGTCTTTTCTATTGGCGCGTTTTTGTTGCAGACTTCTGGCACACAATTTCGTCTAGTTTTGTACACGATTTCTGAGCATTTTAGGGCCACGATTTTGGGGCTCCCTCTGGTTGCATTTTGTCTTTATTCAGGACGTGATTTTTCTGTGATTAGAGCCGAGATTTTTAGCCCTGCATGGTTGCATTTTTGCTCCGGATTTAGTCGTGCGATTTCTAGTCTTCTTTTGCCATCAGTGAAGTCTCTTTTGGTGTGCGATCTGTAAATTTTTGTGTCTGCAATCTTTGTGCTGCGATCTTAGAAGATTTCAAACCCTTTTTTTGTGCTTTTCTGTGTTTTCATGGCCGCCTAGGGTTCCAACACTTTCGGCTAGGGTTTTGACCCTTTAGATCAAGTCGAATTTTTTTTTCTAATTGCAAATTCTTGGTGGGTTTTTCGAGATCTCAATTGGGTTGGTCTCCAAATTTTTTGGGTGCATCGTTTTTTGTGCCTCAAATTTTGTGCCATTCGTACATTGTACTTTATGCAGAATGTACCTGAATCTGCTTCTATTTTTGCATTGGAATTTGTGCCTTGAGTTTCATGCATCAACCTCTTCTCAATACCTCGTTTTTCGTGCCTCGAAAAGCATGAAGATGGCTAGTTTAAATAATCTGATGCTGGAGGGCAGTCAAAGATTTAATGGCAAAAATTACAACACCCGGAAGCAATGGATGATGACAATCTTTGAATACCGCTGCCTTGATCAGATGATCCTCAGCAAAGTTACTCGTCTCACATCGACGGGTGAGGATCAGGAGAAGTTTGATGAGCACAATCGTGAGGCGATAATGCTTATCAAGCTTTCAGTCACGGATGATTAGCTCCCCCAGATTTCGCTTGGAAAATCAGCAACGGAGATTTGGGATCATTTGAAGGGCTTGCATGAAACTTCCGACAAACACTGTGCGTTTTTTCTGAAGAATATGCTGTTTTCCATCATGATGGATGAGAAGACAACTCTGCAAGTGCACTTGAACAAAATCCAGGAGATCAGAGATCAATTGGAGGCGATTGGTTGGAAAATGGAGGAGGAAGACATGGTCGTGATCACCCTGAAGAGTCTACTGAAGTCCTATGAACGCTTCATAGAGACTCTCAACATTACATTTGCGAATGTTGACCGCAAGTTTCTAGAACTTTGCACTATCCTCTTGCAGCAGGATCGCTGGAGACAACAGTTCGGTAGCAGTGCATCATCATCCTCCACGGAGCAGGCCTTTGCAGCTAAAACCCAGCAGAAGCAAAAAGGGAAAGGTCAGCCTTCACAGCAGAAAGGCTCAAGTTAGACCTCCACCAGCCCGAAGAAGAAAAATGTTCAGTGCAACTACTGTCATAAATTTGGCCACATAAAGAAGGATTACTGTGCTCGTTTGGCTTCTGAGCAAAAGAAGCAGGGAGGATCTTAGCAAAAAGTGAATGTCGTCGAGCATTCTGAGCAGAAGGAATCTGCCTTTTATGCACTCATGGCAAAAAGGCTAGCAGACCATGTCAAATCCTCTACTTGGTACATAGATTCTGGTGCCTTGCGTCATTTCTCACATAGGCGTGACTGGTTCACAGACTTTTCCCTTTGCACTGACTCAGTGATTTTTGGAGGAGGTGAGGAATACATAGTTGTCGGCATAGGCAATCGCTCGTGTTCCGCCACCGCGTGAGGGATCTCATATCCCCAACACATGTATTATGTAAATTGGAGCATGGAGCTTTAACCTTCTCACGGGCTTAGATAATGCTACATTCTCCTCGGCTGGATGTGCGTTTAGCCTCGCGACAAATGCCCTAATGATTCACCAGACCTCGCATAAATGTTGGTCGTTGGGGATATGACTTCCGCGGCTCGCTGCGCCGTGACACTCCGGTGATTCTTCGAGTTAGCCTTTGGCAGCCAAAAATTTAGTCAGTCACCAACCGGGTAATTTCGCACTTGAATGCAGACTCTCGAGAGGGATCGTGATTGGCTTCGACCCCGACATTCGACTCAACATCGTGGTGTTTGTGGTGCTTAGTCAGTTTCCAAAATGATTGCACCACCTGCTCAAGGACATGCACCCCTTGGCGAGCTTCTAAGGTACTTCAATTAGTTCATGTTGATATTTGTGGGCCTACGTCTACTTCTGTAACTGGTTGCAAGTACTTTCTACTCTTTGTTGATGATTATAGTAGGAAGATGTGGGTGTACTTTCTTAAGCAGAAATCATAAGTTTTTAATGTATTTCAAAAGTTTAAGGCCTTGGTAGAAAAAGTGTCCAGTTCTTGTATCATAACCTTTGTAATCGATAAGCAATGGGGTGGGGAATTCTATTCTAGTGCATTCTCCAACTTCTGTGATACCCATGGGATAAAATGTCAGTTGACCACACCCTACACTCCTCAGCAAAATGGTGTTGTAGAGCGGCGCAATCGTACAATTGTTGAGATGGCTCGCTCCATGTTGCAACACAGGAGTGTTCCTACCAAGTTTTGGGCAGAAGCAGTCAACACTGCAGTCTATCTCCTTAACCGGTCACCCACTCATGCCATTAAGGGGAAGACTCCTGAGGAAGTCTGGATTGGTTGCAAACCCAGGATCAGTCATTTGAAGGTGTTCGGCTCTCTTGCATATGTTTGGATTCCAGAGGCCAAGCGCTCTAAGCTAGATTCCAAGAGCCAACAACTCATGTTCACAGGGTATAGTGACAACCACAAGGCATACCGGCTGATTGATATAGATACTGATCGTCTTATCTTCAGTCGAGATGTTGTCTTTGATGAGGAACGAGGACCATTCCAACTCTCCTCACCTGTTCAGCATTTAGAGGATCAGCTCCTGCCGGCTCCTGATGTGGGCATCCGACTTCCGTTAGGTACACCTGATGGAAGGGATGATGAAGACTTAGTCTTTGATGATGCTCAACCTGAGTTTCCTCCGGATGATAATGACAATCACCCTATTGAGCTTGTTCCAGATCCACAACCAGATCCAACTCCTCCTGTTGCATCTGATGTTGGCACTTCTACTTTCCGGCCAAAATGGTGGGCTAAGACTATCAGTGATCTTCGTGCTGATGAGCTCATTGAGGGTAGATCATCCAGATACAAGAGCAAGCAGCAGTCTACAGTGAATTTTGCTCTCATGGCCAACATCCACAGTGTTTATGAGCCTCAGACATATTCAGAGGCTAAAGGAATTCCTGAGTGGGAAAAGGCGATGGAATCTGAATACTAGAGTCTTCAGAAGAATCACACTTGGGTCCTTTCTGATCTTCCTCCATGGAAGAAGCCCATTAGTTGCAAATGGGTGTACAAGGTGAAGTACAAAGCTGACGGAACCCTTGACAAGTACAAAGCTCGTCCGGTTGCACGTGGGTTCTCACAGAAAGAAGGCATTGACTATGAGGAGACCTTTGCTCCTATAGCCAAAATGAGTTCCATACGGCCCGTCCTTGCCTTAGCAGCCCAATTTGGTTGGAAGGTCCATCAGATGGATGTGAAGAGTGCTTTCCTCAACGGTGAGTTGAAGGAGGAAGTATACATGATGTAGCCTCCAGGTTTCAAAGTTGCTGGTCAAGAACAGAAGGTGTGCAGATTGGTCAAAGCACTCTACGACTTGAAGCAGGCTCCTCGGGCTTGGTACATAAAAATTGACAAGTACCTCACAGATCATGGCTTTCAGAGGAGTCCATCTGACTCGAACCTGTATGTCAAGAATACTAGTAATGAGATCCTGATTGTTGTTGTCTATGTGGATGACTTGATCATTACTGGCACTGGTCATTAATTTGATCACGAGATCAAATCGTGATTTGTGCAATTCTTTTGAAATGATGACTTGGCCTCCCCCGTGAGATGCCATTATTATTATTGTTTAGGGTGTTGGCGGCGGCAAAATGGAGAGTAGCATTTTCATCTCTCAATCCAAGTATGCTCAAGCTCCTCGATATTCGCAGATTGCAAACCCGCTTCCACACCTATATGTGGAAAAAGGGCTTAAGCTGTCGCCTAAGTCCAATTCAATTCGTGGTAGATGAAACATTGTTCAAAGGGGAAGTGGCAAAACTTTCATCTAGTACACTAATGACCTAATTTGTTTTCCTTTGCGTTGAGGCCATATATCACACTTCCGCGATGTTCTAAGGTTGATCATCATTGGGTAGCAGCTGCCGCAGCAAAAGTATGTAGGAAGTGTACCATCATTTTGGAATTTCAAAAATCGCAGAAGTAAATTCATCCTGAAACCCAAGGGTTCTATAGATCTGATTGGGAAGGACCTGATGCACATTTTGAAATCAACGGCCCTGGATACGGTGTTCCAGCCAGGATCCTACGCAACAATGGACCAGTAAGAAGCAGTCGAAGGCTCCCGGCTAAAAGCATCGGGTGCAGTAAAAGTAGCATGGGGAGTAGCCAGAACGCTATGTATCCCGAATCTTGTTCTCAGGATACCCAGAGCCTCTAACTTGCCAAGAATCCGCCTTCAAGCGAGAGGAACCCAAGCATGGAAACTCTTACGTCAGCTTCATTCAGTCGGGTTGAATATCTTGGATCTATTCGGGCCGCTAAGTAGTTCACAGAGGAGCAGACAACATTCTACCCAAGTCGCTTCGCATAATCTAGAGAGAAGTTTGGTCAAATCTGTGGGGCACTTTGGTGTAGTTGATAGATTGAGCATTAAGGGAGGGTATTAAAATAATATTCTTTATTTATTTATTAATGCTCAATATTGTAAAGTATTGTAAATTATTGTGATAAGATCGTCTCTGATCTTATCTAAAGTTTCTTTTTAGAAACTTCCCGTTTTTTGTACATTCTGTGATCTATTTATTGAGCACATTGCTCTCGTAAATAACATTAATTTTTTACCAATTACCTGTGTTACAGTAATAATCCTTAGCATAACCCTTGAGAGCTACTACCCTCATAATATAATGGTTAATCAAATCTTGGCCTATTTGGTCATCATAAGGTATATTGATTCATTCAATAATTCCCTATAGTGAAGGTTAAATCTTCCAATAGGAAAATAACTACCTTTAAGTTCTGGCCTTTCATGGTAACATTGTAGTCTTATTTATTAAGGTTAAAACCTCTGTAGACCAACTAGTTCTACTAATATAAGCTTTGTATTCATTAAAGCTTACCTCTTAAGGTGTCACATTAATCCACATCCACTAAGGTGTTCGCAATCAAAATAATTTCAAACTCATAAGAAAAATATGACTCCCCTGTTGCGATTCTAACAATGTTGGGTTTTAGGCATCTGCCATTTAAACAAGTCCATATACTCTCGTATGGACAGTCATATACCTTTCCTCAAGTAGGCCACTCTTATGGTTGACTCCTACTTTACCAAACTGACCTTATCATGGTCATGCATCAGCTTATCATTTTGCTTTACGCTTTCATAAAAGAATTATAGATTCCTTTACAGCAAAGTACTTTTCTTCTGTATTACTAGGTGGTGGAAAATTCAGAATAATTTAACTGTAAATTAGTATCCTACACATCATTTGAATAGCAGGTTTCACTGTCTTACACTGTTGACCAATTTTGAGAGTGTTCTAATCATCATGCCCAAAAACCTCAAGAATATATGTTTATTTACTTTTATTAAACACAATGATACCTTCAACACACAACTTAATAGCCACTAATGAAACACTGGGTCATAGCCCTTTTATCATTTCTTATTATACAGTTCTAAAAAAAAACTAACAGAAATGAGTCTTTGCTGCTCCATTTCCAGAATTCATATTTTCAGAAAATACAACTCTTGCCTTTCCAAATTCTCAACAAGAAATACTCAAATATTCAAGAACTTTCTGACTCAACTCTCTATGCATAAAAAATAGACTTAAATATCAGATCAGAAAAAGAACGTGCCAGCTAACACCTTCAGGTTTTGCTCTCCAACTGTTCTCAAAACTTGCCACAGTCTCTATACTTTAACCTCTGAAAACTTCTAGTCTCTTTCCTTTAATCTTTAAGCAAAAATGCAGACCTCTGTGGACGCTTGCACAACTACCTATCAGACTTTTTGAAAAGAAAACGATGAACAACAAAAGCACCTTTTATTCTTCTTTTTTGTAACCCAATATAGAGCAGTGTTCCACAGGGTTTCCGGGACGGGGACAGGGGGACGGTAGGGGACGCGTTTCAGGGACGCGGGGGCGAGGGGTCTAAGTTTGGGGATGGCAAGGGGATGGTGGGGGGACGGCAGCAGGGGGGAGCAAGGGAGCAGTGTGTTGAAATACATATAGTACTTGAAAAATTAGTTATAAAAAGATGTATAACTGTAGAAGCCTAAGGAATAAGTACAATTTAAAGTTTAAACACATTGCAATGATTTCATTGAACTAGTGAACATTGAAAATAAAAATGAAAATATACTTGATAGACATTGGAATGAGAACTGGATGTTTCATAATTTGAATTTCATAATCATGATTCATAATTACAATCAACAATGTTCTAAGTTCAAAGTTCAAAAACAAAATACTAAATAGTAAATGGCTAATGGCTTTGGATGGGTATGGACATCCAGCAAAGCATAAAGTGAAATGAAACAAAAAAAAACCCTCATACCTATAACTTTCAATCGCTTGAACTTAGATGACCACGCTCAATTGTGTAAAGTTAAACACTTAAACAACAAAGTGAAAATAGAGGAAAAAGTCAAAGGTAGGTCGATTTAGCCTTTTAGGCTTTTAAGAATACTTTAAAATTTATAATTTATAAATTTTACTTTTGTTTTTTTTAAAAATAATTTTTTATTGCATTTTTAAGGGGGATGCTTGGAAGTTTCTTGCACTTTGGGGGACGTTTGGAAGTCTCAGGGTCGTCTAGAAGTCCCCTCAAAAGAGAGACATCTCTGAAATGGCAAGATTTTTGGAACACTGATATAGAGTAAACAAGTAGAATATATAGAAAAGAGAGGACTTAACCACCTCTTCTCCACTAGCGCCCACTAAAGAAGTTGGTTAAATTTAATTAATGCAGATCAGTTGAAACAGTCCTAAAAATGCTCCTCCAGGCCTAGGCAACAGCATCAAATTAATTTGAAGACTTCCAGAAGTTTCCCCAACTCCCACGTTATACTGTTTGCAATAGTCCGACTACTTTAGTTGCTTTATTTATATCCAAAATTTGGCCTCTTATGAGGCTATTATAATGCAGATAGTAGTCGCCCATTTGCCTCCAATATAGGAATGGATTAACTCTTCTTTATCCACTAAAAATCTGTTGAAAATCATTCAATACATTGACTGGGTCAAAGCAGAAATAAGTGGAGATGGACGCCAACTTTTAAAGTTGTTTCAATCCCTATTCTTTAGCATATAATTTTTCCTTTTCCTAGGCACATAATACTCTACATTAACAGCAAAATATGGTAGCATAAATACCATAACAGTTAGCAGATTCGCCCTCTTGAAAACCACCTTTATCTTCCTATAAGTATGCGATTTAAACGACTTTTTTCAAATTTAAAAATGATTACATACTCAGCCAACTCGTGGCTTCTAATTTTACCATTGTTTGAATTTAATTTATGTCCCAACATCATTGATTGGCCTAAATGAATGGCCTATAAATTAGGCGTTCCAAGCCTTAAAGTTTTACCACCATTTCTTCTAATATCAGGCTTTGAGTATTATGCAATTATTACCTGTTTGCATTTTCAAAACTTATCAATATATATTGTATTTATACTAAGTTACCAGTTCGGTTTTGGGTTTGGGTTCGGGTTTGAGAACCCGGTTCGCCGGTTCAGGAATTTTTTTTTTTGGGTTTGG
>VDFB02033697.1:0-32518 GCA_007258455.2 Sequoia sempervirens | reverse complement strand
GATCCCAAATCAAGATGTGATGGAAGACAATGGTTAATTTTAGCCTCGATTTTTTGATATGTGATTGAAAACAAGATCCGTTTTAAGAGCCCAAATCCAAATGTGTGACAAATAATGATTAAAAGGTGAAAGATTAAACGAGTGCACCTGGTTATTTTCTCTTTCCAAATTGTTGCTGTGAGTGATATTGCTACTACTATAGCTCCTTATGATCACCTACAAGATCAAAAAATAATATTATAATGCAGCCAAAGAAAAAAAGCAAGCTCATTAGAAAATTGCAATTTCAAATAAATGTTTTTGACATAGCCGAATTAGATTTCATTATTTGACGATTTTATTGATCTGAAAAATGAAAAATCAAAGAAAAGATCCTAGCTAATTTTCTGAGAGCTTTCCAGAAATGTAAAGAAGTCAGAAAAATTCCCTCTTTTGCTCTCAGAAAAGAGTGGATTTGTGAAAACCATACAGAAAATGAAGATCGTATTTTTTTGCATTGTATTTGACTTCTAAATTAAATCTATAAAACATAGATCCCCATTATAATTTAAAGAGATTTCTAAAAATATAATTTTTTTTGAAAAATTCGCTGATTTGAGTCCAGAAAACCAATTTTATTAAAAAAACATAAAATTACGATAACTCCTACAAAAATGATGATAAACCCTCGATTTTTTTATTGTATCCTCTTGAGATGATGCAAAAGACTATGCAAAAATATTGTAGAAAAATTCGCAGTTGTGTAGAAGATATGAAGAAATTGGTAAAACCTGGGATTTTGTCTAAACAAACTGACAGATCTGCAAAACAAAGTCAATAAAACCTGAAAAGCACCATTAAAAGCCTTGTATGCACTACAAAAACCCTCGTATGCACTAAAACAAAAAAATTTGCCGAAAATCCGAATTCTAGAACGCGAGATCCTATCAAAAAACCTGCAGAGAAATGTTAAAAACGGGGCAAGGCCCCACAGTGGGCGCCAAAATGTATATAGGTAAAAAATCAAAAGGTTTAATATGTTGAGAATAACAATAAACTAATTAAATCCTATCAAGCACCATGAAGTACAAACTATAATGAAAATAAAAATAAACAAAGGAAATGCAAACCGATTTTTAAAAAATCAAAAGGTTTAATATGTTGAGAATAACAATAAACTAATTAAATCCTATCAAGCACCATGAAGTACAAACTAGAATGAAAATAAAAATAAACAAAGGAAATGCAAACCGATTTTCAAACTAGAGTTGATTGATCTCCATGGCTCTTCTCCACCTGCATGAGAATGCGAGATTTTGAAGGGTTGACAATGGAGGAATGTTGGTTGCTCGATTCTGCAGCATAACAATGTGACGAAGGTGATAGATGGAGATGGATGAAAGATAGAAGAATGATTTTGACAGCATAAGGATGTCTGAAGATTTGATCTAAATGGCCTGTGAAAGGTTTGATTTATAGATTTTTGATGTGGACAGAGATAAGATTTGATAAGATTGATAAGGATTTGATTTTTGACAAAAGAGGAAATACAATGAGATGAGATAAGATTTTCAAAAGATAGAAAGATTTTGATTTATTGTTTTAAAGGAATTAAAACAAGATAAGATAAGATGTGAAAAGATAGAAAGATTTTGATTCTCTTTTAAAGGAAATAAATCCTGAAAAAAGATGAGAAGGATAATTGATGAATTATCTAATTAAATTAAATTAATTAGATACACATGAGTTTCAATTTTGGAAAGAAAGTGAGAAGATGTTTTTAAGATTTTATTAATTAAATAAATATTTGATTTATTTAATTAATGTTGGATTTATGATTTCATTAATTAAATAATATAAATTATTTAATTAACATTAGAAGAATTAATATAAATTATTTAATTAATTAAATAATATAAATTATTTAATTAACATTAGAGGAATGGATGGATTAATGGATGGATTATGCATAGGAAGAGAATAAATGAAATTAATCAAATAAATAAGATTTATTTAACTAATTAGATGATGACATGGGTACCTAGGGAAAAACATGATACAAGGTGTCTAAATGATGCGATGTTGTGACAAGGTATTGTAAGAGGAATTTTTTTGGTGTCTACAACATGATTTACCATTATCTTACCACTGTCATTTGGACTATGATGTTCACCTCAAACCTACCCTCTAAAACCTTTCCATTCATCATCTCTAATTGGATTTTGTGAAAAAACTATTTCTTTGTGAGTTTTCCACTATCACATAGACATTACTCATATTATTTGATAAAAGTCTTGATTTTCCTTGAACACGATGCTACTCTATCATTCTTAAGGTTGCATACTATCACATGCAATGAAACCCTTGTCTTGACTACTGTCCATTGTAACTACAGTCTTGAGGTTCATTCATTGTCACCAACCATTTTGACTGTCCCTGGCATTGATCTTTATGAAATTGTGTCTTCTTAGTGACTTCCCTTCTAGACTCTTAGGGTTTGACTTGAAACCTTTTATACTTTTCCTTTTGACTTGCCAAATAGTCTTAAGTTACACATGTTCAAAATCTTCATGAAGGGAAGCATCTTAATGGGTTTGACATACAATGGAACTTTCATCTCACATGACAGTCTTTGTACTTCTACACATTGTGCTCTAATAATTAACATTGTCCCTGACTTGTATTCTACATACCTTCCCTTTGCATTAATTTCCTTGTAACTATCATTGACTCTCTCTTCCTGTGATAATTTTCCTCTTGCTCTTGGAATATTGACTATCCTCTACATAAAATCTATCCTCATGTTTTAGCATCATCTTTCGTGATCATTTCACAGATTTCATTTCCACTTTGAAGCTTACTACAAGTTACATGCCTTGTAGTTCCCTAGAATCATTAGGTTATAAATAAATCATTAGGAAGAAAACCTTTTAAACATCAAATTTGACAAAGTGGTTGGCATCTTCCATTCTGCATCTCTTGTATGGTCCTCCACTAAACAATGTAGTAGCCAAAAGAAGGTTAGGAATATATCTCATGCCAAGCATCTCAGTGCTCATTTTAAATATTTTTTTCTTAGATTTCTCTATTTATAAGACTTTAATTGTCCTCTACTATCTACAATGCACTGTCCTTTGTTCATATGACAATAAATATACATGGCTTTGTCTTCTTGTGTTAGCACTATCCTCTGTCATGATGGTACTATCATTTCCACTTGATATTACCTTGTCATTATCACATGTTTTTCATTTTTTTAACAAGCCAAAAAAAATTTGTTCTTTATCCTTCAAAATTTACTTGTGAGTGTCACTTGTTCCAATGATCTATCCCTTGTATCAGTTGTTCACTTAGTGACTTGACTATTATCTTTTGAGGGACTTTCACTTTTTTAAAAGGTTGTAATTTCATATTTGTTTTAAAATGTATCATGAAGACGGTTGTCGTTGCACCAAAAGATTGACATGTTAATGCTCAATACAACAACCAAAGTTAATAAATCCATGGGAGGTGGTTAAGCCATGCCACGAACCTGAGCTCTATGCTACATAGCACAGGGAGACTAAGGGTGCACACCTTACAATAACCCCTCTAGTGCAAGCGAGGGGTTTGAACTTGTGGCCTAGGCTCTGATACTAATTGTTGAACACCCAAAATATTGAGAGGGGGGCTGAATCAGTATTCGTTTAAACCATTCAATCATTAAACATCTAATCACTAATGTATATTCAACTGCAATAAGGAAAGAAAGAATGAAAACATCCACAACATCACATAACACATGAACACTAAGATTTTTACATGGAAAACCCAAAATGGGAAAAACCACAGCGAGGATTAGCTCACAATATATTATAACTACTTATAGTATATTACAAAAATGCTCACTGTAGGTGGACTCATTGTCCAAGTGGACTTACTATCCATAGAGAAAAAGATAGAAGAGAGATGGTGGCTCACAACCTATTTTGAATTGTTATAATTGCATCTACAATATGCAGGAATACAGTTCCAATGAAGTACAATAACAATATTTGCATCAATTTTGATTCAACACTCTGCAATGCTCTTCATTTGCACAACTTGGATCTTTAACTTCTCATTGCTCTACTTAAATTCACATCACACACAATACATGTCACATCTATATCACAAAACACCAAAAGCAATCCAACATACATATCCACATCAAGTATAACATTAATTAGATTGACCTAATTCGATGTAACACCAAAATGTAACTTGTCAGCTCCAAAACACTTCATCCATATTACGCGCCACAATTCAAAATTTAAAAATCCTTAAGATAGGTCAACATGGACCTAAAATAGATCCCATATAGGAGCGCAACAACTATCAAGCCTTCACACAATCATCAAACATGTTAGGTCGACATGGTATAGGACCTAAACCAAAATTACTCAACTATACATCCAAATCATGACACGCGGACCTCAAAATTTGATGCCATCTAGAATTCAAGCTCTACTGACATCTGGCAACCTATCCTCAAAATGAAAAGGTCAAAAATTCATCTACAGAGGAGTGCAAAATATCCTAATCAACTATACTTGTATAGACAATGACTGTGAAATGCTAGTTTGGACACTATTATTCATAAATCTCAAACTACTATTCCAAACATGATGAAATATTGGATTTGAATGCATCTAACAACCACACAGATTAGGCTAGAAGCACAGAGAAAAATATTCATATGTAGAGTGGTGTGGACCCAAAAATTGATGTACTATAACACTAAACTGGTATATTTGACACTTAGTGAAATTTCTATATAACTGATCTTTTCAGACCAACTCAACTTGCCAAAATGTCTTCCATAGCAACTCCAAAACCTATTAGGCTTGATCAGAATGATCTGCAACAATGTTGATATCAATGACAACACTGTGATACATCGTTATATACAATCCATGCTCATGTTGCCAAACAACATCATGAATGCCAATCTCCTCAAACTTCCATCAATCTCCCCCTTTGTCATTGATGGCAACATACCAAAAACTCCAAAAATTCTCCCCCTTTGACATCAAGGGAAAAGGGCGTGTATACAAAACTGTTCTAACTCTTACCGAAACTCCCCTTGAGAAATATTTAAGCATATGTACAAACTAAATAGACTCCCCTTGAGTCATATACCAGAGCAAAAAATAAAAATTGTACTAAAAAATCGTTCTATATGGTCCACATATGTACAAGGAATCTGAACTAAAAAATAAGAAAAATGCATAAAAACATAAACAATGAGTCAACTGGAGGTGGTTGACGCCTATAATTCTTTAACTGATATTCCTAGGCCTGCCTTCCATCTTCCCATTCACACTTGGCCTCTGCAAGGAGCCTATTCTGCATTTCAAGTTCCAATAGAAGTTCTCTCTTTCGAAGGTGATCCCGCAATAGTGGTTTACACTTTTTGGCCAAACTTGACATTGAATTGAAATTTTTTAACAAAATCTTCACTTTTGGGCACCTATAGCTACTTTACCATGAGGAATTTGAAGATGATTGAAAATAGTGATTTGTGAAATTTTTTCTATAGATTCTAAATATATATATTTTTTAATTTTGGAACCAAATTGCATTTCTTTTTCCATCTCCTTCAAAAATTAGTTTTTAATAGTAAACACCATTTTTAAAGAGTGATGTGTACTTGCTAACACATAATTTTTTTCTATAAAAGATAAAATTCTAATTTTTTCGAATTTAGATTTTTAACTACGATATCTAATGCATGCATTTGGTTTCATAGTGTTTTATTGAATATTTTTTTCTGAATTATGTTTTGAAGTCAAACCAGTTACAATTTAGACATACTCTTACTTGCTAACACATAACTTTTTTTGTTGGATCAAGGACATCAATATCAAGTGTATAGATATTTTTCATATTTTTTTTTGATAATATACTATTTTTCCACATGTGCAAAACAAAGAGCTTGATTTTTGGTGAAAAACCTACATTCATAAGAAATAAAAAATAAATATAATAATCAAATTAAATATATTTAAAATTATAATTTTTGGGAAGCTTATAATAAGGACTACATACTTACAAAAAATAAATTTCAAATGAATTCATTTGACCCCCCAAAAGGTAAATCAAAAGTGGTTTTTTATCAACAATTTGATAGGTGTAAAAGAGACTCTATTATAAGTATTGTTTAAAAATAGTAGGTTTCTATCCAAGGGGGTTTGATTAAAGGTGGTTTGATTAAACCCTCTTCAATTGGAATTCTTTAAATGGAAATTTTCAAGGCTTAAATCATTATATTTTTCTAAAAATATGTGACTTCAACAAAAATCAAGATGTCCCAAAAAGTGTAAACCACTATTGTGGGATCGCCCCCCATAGTAGTAGGTATAAGATTCATCTTCTTAGCTTTATCAGAACTAAGAAGAGCTCTAAAAATAATTGAAAGTTTTGGATTGACCAGATCCCTTACTTCTCCAAACTGCATAATAATATGCTCTTTTTGTGCCTGTAGCTAGAACTTCATGTGAAGATCTTCAATCTTGGTCCTTGTTATACCTGCGAGGTCAGCAATTGGGTCATATGCACTGGAGGCGACATTAATCTGAGACTCAATAGAGTCCATCTCCTTCTTTATGCTTTGTGTGTGTTATCACGGAATCTAGCAGCGCTTGTTCCATGGATAACCCCCCTACGAAACTTGTCCGTTTCCTAGGATTCGTGAAGTTCAAGTACGCATAACAGAGTGATTTTCAAGCCACCTCGAAATGCGTTCCCAAGTCTCGAATAGTCAATTCGAGCATTCCCCCTTGTTCGCCTCGCAAAGACCTTCGAATGGAGATCTTTCGCAACGTTTCACTGTTCGTACTTTGCAAATTGCGAAAGATGCAGTAGCACTGAAAAAGTGCGCTCCTGCAGGGAAATTCCAAAAATTTGACTAAGTCTGGAAATGTATGGGCTTAAAAATTTAGCTCACATGCAAGGAAATCTAAAATGGCATACGAATTTAGCTGCTTATTTTTCCTCGACACTTAAACGTTTTTTGAGCTTCTGGCACGTTTCTTCATGTTTTCGCGTTTTTCGTCAATCGTGCCACTTTTCGTGCCTAAATTTATTGCACGACTTGAGTTAGGTTTTTAATTTTCATTTGCAATTAAGTGAATGAATTCGCCCCTTTTGTTGTTTATATTTTATTTCTTTTGTCTCTCCTCTCTGGGCGAATTGCCTCTCATCTGCAAATTTGCGTTTGGAAGATTTCCGCCATTCATCTCTTTAGCAATATTTGCGTTTTGCCCTGGTAAGACTTTCATTTGGTTTTGTATTTTCATTTGTATATGTCCATGGTTATCATACGCGTTTTGGTTTCTTACATTCACGTTTTTCTTTTCATTCGTTTTTGTTCTTTCCATTCACATCCTCCTCCATTCGTGTTTTTCTTCTCTTTACACAATGGGATCCTCCTTCATTTCATACGTCTTTCTTCTCCTTCATATGCGTTTCTTTCTACCTTTCTCCTCTGTGCGCATTATCACTTGAGAACTTCTATCTACCCGCCATGCTTGTGTTGAGGTATCTTTGTTAAAAGTTCTTCATTCGTTTTGATGAACATTTGGAAAGATTCGCCATTGTGAAAAAGAATTCCTTTGACCTTTGAATGAAAATGTAATAGAATGGAGATGGTTTCGATGACCTTTCAAAGTTAACCAAACATTGCCTTTGCTGAAGCTCAAGCGCCTTCGCCATTCCTCACTGCATTTACATCTTCAAAAAATTGCCAAAATTGCAAAAGCGCTAATTTTCAGCGCTATGACATTTCAAAGTTGACAAAAATTGCCTAACACTGGAAAGTGTAAGGGCGCTAAAATTTAGCGCCCTTACACCAAAAGCAATTTTCTCAGAATGTAAGGGCGCTGAATTTTAGCGCCCTTACACTTTTTTCAGTCTTTTCCTAGATCTTTCCAAATGAACTTCATTTTTGACCAGTGCACTCCAGAGCCTCGTTTTTCCGCATTCATGCATCGTTTTGCGTGCCTCATCATCCGCTCCATGCTTTTCCACCCTCGTACTCATTTCACGCTTTCCTATGTTCCCTAACAATTGGTGTTTGTTCTGGCTAGACCGGTTGCAGTCTACTCTCAGAGATCGTCAAGTCGAGAGTGCTCAGTGTTCCAGTTTCTTTTGATGACAGCTACGAAGCCTCCTTCTTCTTCGAAAGCAAGAAGCAAGATGAAGTACAAATATCAAGGCGTCTATCCGCCAACTATGGTGCTTTCGAAAGTTGAAGAAATAAAGGATACAGAAGTTGGCCATCAAGACTTGGTTGACTTCGCAAAGTTGACAGAGACGAAGCCTCTCCCTGATTCAATGAGGGCAATCGTACACAGCAATCTCCACTTGGTGGCGATGTTCCCCACAGCTACGCACAATACTGAGTTTGTTCTTCAAATTGCGTCTCATTACATCCGAGAAAGCAGAAGTGTGATTGACTCTTCCGGGCACGAGATTCTGAGACTCGACCCCGATTTCTTTGACATTGTCTTCAAGGTTCCTCACATGGACAAATATATTGACATTTCTATATCAAAAGCACAGGAGATTTTCGATGCTGATCCCAATAAAGCCAAACAGTTGATAAATACTCAATGGCTCAAAAAGCCTAGATCGTATGTTTCTAGATGGCCGAAAGGACTCCTGAGAAGTGACTTCAAAGATGACGTCAAGGATATGATCACGTTTCGCCAGAGTGGGAAGGGTTTGCCTGAATCATCCACCTTTCACGATTGGATGTATGAGTACATCAGGATCATAAGGAGGCAGAAGGTGCATATTGACTAGGGTAAACAAATCAGTGATGAGATGCACAAACAGTTGATCAATGCTCCCTCTACATTGAAGTTCTACATGACTTCTTACCTGGTGTACGCAGCAGCTGTGATGAGACAATTCCCAGGTCTATCTACAAAGGGGAATCGAATGATGGTGCCTGTGTACAGATATTCTATCGCTTGAGCTAAAGGAGAGCTTTTCATCATTTCGCATCTACCACCGATGCTTTCTTTATACTCTTACTCTTCAACTTTGATCCACCGGAAAGAAGAAGAGTAACTGATGAGGTTTATAAGGTAAGTAAAGTTGATGTATTTTTCTTCAATTCCCAACGTTTACTTACTTGAGAGTAGGTTGTTACACCAGTTGTCCCTACATGCTACCACGTTATCCTTCGGATAAGTGGGTTCTCATGGAAACATGCAGACAGTTGATGTCAGTGCAGAAAGAACGAAGAAACAACCGCCGGATCTAAGTTCCCACCGACCATCGGGCATATACTCTATCCAAACTGCACAAAAGTTGTCCGTTTATGCCGAGATGCGATCATGACCATCAAAACCTACGTATAGGTTTGATTTGACTCACCGAGATGTCGAAGAAGTTGCAAAAAGGTCACCAACACAAAAATCGCTACATTATCTGGGCGGATTGCAGAGATGAAAAAGCCTTTCGCAAAATGGACTATTGCAGATTGACAGTTCAACAAATCAGAGATCTTGGTATCACTGACCTACCAGAGGATTTTGAGGATCCAGGTGATATCATGAACGCTGTCTATGATGAGCAAGGCATTGCTAAGAGGCCGTTGCCTGCAATACAGTGGTCGAGGAAAGAGGTCACCAGCATGAGAGAAAGGCTGAGACCAATCCTAGCCAATACAGAAGAATGGTTACACAAACATGGTTATGCAATGAAAAGTTTCAGGACAGACTCAGAAGGAGAAGAGTCCGGAGGCGTATAACGCCAACAGCAAGAACTTCGCGACAAAAACAAATCAGCGGCCGTTCCCACTTCTTCACGGAGAGGCCCTAGGATCAAGTTCACTATTGGTAAGAAAGATACCCAGGCTGTCCAAGAGACAGAGAAGACGGAATCTCATCCATCTCGCTCTAAGGGTAAAAATCCCATCTCAGAGGAGATAGATTCCGATGAAGAAGATACTTCAAGCGACCAATCCGCTGAAGATGAAGATTCAGCAGAAGCAGACTCCGATGCTGAAGAAGTTTCTGAAAGCGGACAAGAGTCTGATGAAGATTCTGAAGAAGGATCTGAAGGTGACTTTGAAGGTGAGCCAGAATTGGAGAGACAAGAGGGTGATCAACAGGAACCCGAGCATGATGAAGAAATAACTACTTCTCCTCCCGAGAATGTAGTTGAGGAAATCCACAGAACATCATCGCCCGTGACTTCAAACGTTCCTCATACCCCTCTTGAGTCAAGAACTCCTCCACCTCCTGTTCCCTCGTCACCTATTCCTACCACAAGCATTCCTGCAGCCGAGATATCCCCTATCCCTGCAGCATCAACCCAGCTTGATACTCCTTCAGTGACAAGCATCCATACGGTTGATATACTGTCAAGCCCACCATCGCCCATTCCTAGCTTGTCTTCGCCAACGTATGATATCACCAGAACGACCAATCGCTTCATGAATGAGTCAATGCGATCAGCTCAATGTGTCAACTACGAGCGATGATGACAAACACTTCTCCAATTGTCACAATACCATTGGTGAGTTCAGATGTGACAATAACTTCAGAGGTGGCAATGGCGACCGACTTGACAGTAAATCCAGAAGTTCACACTTCTTTTCTTCCTCCTTGGCTAATATCTCAAGTGTCGAAGCGTAAAAAGCAAATGATTTCTCCAGAGGAGCTCGACCTTGAAGAGATAGTTCTTCCAAAGGCCAAAGGGAAGAAGAAGGCAAAAGTATACTCGAGGCTGAATGTTGATAAGGCTGGCCATAAGTATGCTAAAATTGGCATACCACCGAATCAAGAAGGTGATGTCAATATGGAGGACTACACAGTAACAAAGGTCCAGCTTGGCAAGGTTACCAACGAAAGTGCAAAAGCCGATGCTCAAGTCACTTTGGATATCTTGGCAGGAAGGCTGGACAAAGTTGAGCAATCTCGTAACATGTACAAACAGAGGGCAGAGCATTATGCCACTGTTGTAAAGAGACTTGCCGGTTCTCCAAGTAATGCACAACCGCTGACAGTGGTAAGTATTGAAGACCCAGCTATCAAGAAAGCTGAGAAATTCGCCTCCAAAGGTAGAGTGTTGTATGACTTTGTTGAAAAGATCATCGAACACGGATCTCAGATAATTTTGGCTGCGGATGAGAAAACCACCATGTTGGCCAAGCTCACCACAGAGCTTGATAAAGAAAAGAGCGTACTTTCCCAGGAGCGCAGAGACATGGAAAAATGCTTGTTGTCATGGTCGGAAATGAAACAGGTAAAGCTCAGCAAATTGGTGGAGGTTGGGTAAATTCCCGACAAAGAAAAGTTTGTAGAGGTAAAAGAATCACTAAAACACAGGATTCAAGTGGTTCAATCTCTCATTGAAGATCTTCACCAAGTACAGGAAGATGTCGACGGGCACCGCAACATTCTTGACAAAAGTATCAGAGAGTTGCCTGGTCAACTCCTTGAGGACAATCGACTTCCTACCGCCACGTAAATATCCCCTGATCTTCAAGGAAGCCATCATGAATTTGATTGACGCCTCGGATTTCCTTTGAAGCTTCGCTGAACATCATTTGTGATACAAGGCTCACATTGGACACCCGAAGACGAGATTCTGACAAAAGTAAAAAGGTTCACCATCTCCGCCATGAGATCGACAGAATTCACAATTCATTGTGGATACACCGCTATCCAGATGAGAAGTTCGCGGCGAGACTAGAGGAAATTTTGAAGACTCGCGCCCAATGCAAAGAGACGTGAAGCTGCCCCCTATTCTCCGTTGTTAGACATTCTCGCATCCCTTTATGCATCTTGTAAATATTTCTCGACATTTTCTCAATGTCATTTGTAAATTGTAATTACACCAGTCCAAAGATGTAATATTTTCAAACAAATTACACTTTTGACTTTGGTCAGTTAGTGAGATTTCCTAAAATCGCCACCTAACTTCTCCTCGATTTTCTCAATCTTCTTCTTCTTTTGCTCATCCCTCTTTCTATATAATGTGAGAGGGATTTTCATTGTAATTGATCTTTTTAGCCTTTGCAACTAAGTGCTGCTCTTTGTAAGCAAACTTGTGAAACTTTATGTCATACTTAGAATGAGATTCAATCAATAAAGAAAAGGGGATTACAAATGAATTATGCTGGATTCAATACTTTTGTAAGTTGATTTGATTTGGTAGTGATTAGTTCGAGGAATCTGAAAGACTCTAAGTGGTTGATGTAAACTTTGTTTTACATCTATTATTTAGATTGCATTGTTATTTTGTTTATCATTGGTTGAGTGATCTATAAGACTTGGCGCTTATAATCATTTATACTCTTGCATGTTCTTGTTGGATAATCTATAAGACTTTGTGCTTATAATTATTCATACTCTTGGATACTTTGTCGAAGGATCTACAAGACTTTGTGCTTGTAATCATTTTTGCTATTAACACTTCTTTTGGATGATCTACAAGACTTTGTGCTTGTAATCGTTCATGCTGTTTGAAGAATTGTTGCGTCTAAGAAGACTTTGTGCTTCTAACGTAGCAAACGGTACGTTTATGCAGATCCAACATTGATAAAGCTACGGAACGACTTTGTGCCTTTGTGAGCTTTCCATTTTTACTTTATTTGTTTGTTATTAATTACTTCTGGTATCTCTACGCTTCGCTTTGACGAGATAGAGATATTGGTATTACTGCTAGTTGTTCATTTCAAGTTATCAAGAATTCGGCACTTCCAACACATGAAGCATTGTAAACATCTTCTCTGAAAAAAGAGAGAAGGATGAATGTAACACACCCCCTCTAATTCGCGGAATTACGGTACATTTTAAATACTGTGTGATTATTGTTTCTCTTAGCGTAAGAAGGGCGCCCCTTTTCCTCGAGGAGAGATTCACATCACATAGCCGTATAAACCAAGCAGTAATCTGTCGAAAGTTGATTACATAATTTTCACCCAACATAGTTATTAGAATTGGTTCTTATCTTTCTGTTGAAGTCTATTTCCTATGCATGGTTAATATTAGTTTGATAAAATGTTGCATCTATCAAACTAAACAATCACAAATTTTCTACTCAAACAAGAGGGGTCTTTACAACGGTCATAGCGGTTGCATGGGTAGGGACCCATCTGTGTGGGTAACAGTAATCCGAGGCTAACCGTTGTGTTGGTATTACAATTCGCACCTCTGGAGATTATATTGGCAACGGACAGCTATGCACAATGCGTAATGATTGCTCTTCAAATTAGGAGGGGAAGCTCCCTCTTTTGCTGATATGCATGAAAAAATAAATGTTCTAAATCCTATCTTTTTGACTCAGCTAGAAGAGGCACAAGGTTAAGAAAACCAATACATTGCAGCTAAGGTTTTTCTCTAGTTTTGCAGATCTTAACTATAACTAAACTAATGCTTAAACTATCCTATTTCCTCAAGAGAAACAAAGCATGAGGACTTAGGAGTAGGGAATGTTTGACGATAAACTCTATATCAGGATTTTCCAAGGAGGAGGAACCCCTATCCAAGGTGTAGGCTGAAATAAAGGTTATTGGTAACTACATCAAACGACAAACTTAATTTCTAAATTCCCAAGGAGGAGGAACCCCTATCCAAGGTGTAGATATGAAACAAGCTTATTGGAAACAACACTTAAACAGCAATCCTTCTTTCTAAATTCCCAAGGAGGAGGACGCCCTATCCGAGGTGTAGATATGAAAGAAAAACTATTAATCACAACATCAAACGATAAACTCTACTTCTAAATTCCCAAGGAGGAGGAACCCCTATCTGAGGTGTAGATATGAAACAAAGCTTATTAATCACAACAAGAATAAAACTGGGACAAAAAATTGCATAATGAGACATTCACACAATGAATGATCAAACCAACATTATATTTAACTAAGTGAACAGATACATAATAGCAATATTGCACGGCAAGGTGGGCACAACAATTTGTTATTACAGCAAAAGTTAAAAGATACAATGAGAAAGAATGCTCTTATTTATAGACCTCAAAGGAGTAGGGAACCCTAAAATCTCCTTGAGTTAACATGAGTCTTGCAAGCATGCAAGATTTATTGCTAAACCTAAATGTATGCAACTATACAGTTAATTGGAAAAACTACATCAGTTAACTGAACTAAAACTAAACTAAATGGACGTTGCAACACGCAAGTCCTTGTTGATATGCAAGTCAACTGATAACTAACATCAGTTAACTAAAATTGAAAACTATATGAGAACTCCATATGTACATAGGTAATTCCAAAATAGACATGCAATGAGATGTGGATCAACAAGCTAACTCGGAAAGAGGCATCGAATTAACTGTTGTGTCTAATGTCTATCCTGAAGAGGTGGGACGCCTTGATCTGTAGTTCACTGGCCGCGATCTCAAGCAATTAACCCCTCCACGAGGTTGTTGACTGCATCACCATTAGGAGCACTGATACTCCTCTGAAGTACACGATGTCTCCTCAACATCTCTTCACCGCTTGTGATTTGACTTTGCCGTTCTCCTCCAGTCTTGGTGGCCTCATCAAATAATACTAACATGACTGTAAGTTGATCCAACTTACAGCCAACAAAATCACCACTGAAAATACCATGAATGAGCACTTGCAACTCTAACTGTACGTCGGCAAGTTCGATGAACTCACCATCCTAACGCTGATACTGGCAAGGGACTCGTGACATGAAAGTTCTCACGAACTTGATAGCATTTGTCACCTTTTCTCTGCTCTTGGCCAACTCTGCAGAAATTGTTTCATGTATTTTTACCTTGAAGATTAATTGTGTTCTCCAAGTAAAATTAGCTTCCTTATCCTCTTCTTTAGTGACCGAGTCATATGCCGTCCTCAGATGAGAGATCATGATTTCATTTTGTGGTTTGTCTACTACCAAGTCTCACTCTGAATCTTGGATTTGTGTGCGAAGTTTGTGGGCATTGTACCTCAACTAAGGGACTCGTGACATGAAAGTTCTCACGAATTTGATAGCATTTGTTACCTTTTCTCTGCTCTTGGCCAACTCAACTCTGCAAAAATTGTTTCATGTATTTTTACCTTGAAGATTAATTGTGTCTCCAAGTAAAAATAGCTTCCTTATCCTCTTCTTCAGTGACCGAGTCATATGTCGTCCTCAAATGAGAGATCATGATTTCATTTTGTGGTTTGTCTACCGCCAAGTCTCACTCTGAATCCTGGATCTATGTGCAAAGTTCGTGGGCGTTGTACCTCAACTGGTACAATTCTGAAAGTATGAAGCGGCGCCTTGTGACAAACTCCTCCCAGTCTTTCAGGCGCTTCCCGTATACAACCAGCTGATTTAACTGATTTTGCTCTGCTGGTAGCTCTAACATTTGCAGGAGCAAGGCAGTGACATTCTCAGTGTTGTGCATAAGGTTGGAGATATACTGGCGAAGCTACTGGATTTCAACCTTGAGGGCTGCTTTATCTTCTGCATCCTTTATTACTCTCTCCTTTATGCTTTCCGTTGCAACCTCGAGGAAATCAACGTCTGCTTGGCGTGCGCTTCTACCAAGGTTGACCTTTATCAAGGCGAAGTCATCAACCTCTACCTCATCCAAGTTCTTATCCTTTGGAGGTGCAGCAATCTCAATTATGATTTCCTTGTCAGCGTTCCTTCCCACATGGACTTGCTTCTTTATCCTTTATCTAGCGTGTCTTGGTAGACATGATCAAAATCTGAGAAGTCCAGTTTGTAGGATGGCTACATTCTCTTCCTACCCAGCTGATTCTCAAGCCAAGATGAGTCTCGACTAATCTCACTGGAAGGATTGGTGCTAGACCTAGGAACTCCTAATGAGTGGGAATGTGTGGAAGCACTACTACGTGGTGGCGAGTCTAGCTCCAAGTCGATGTGAACCAGAACCGAAGACTGTTGTGGTGTTGGTAATGGCATGGGAGGCTCTACCTTTGTTTTTGGCATACTCTCAACTATATTTGTGGCAATCTCCACATGTGTTTCTTGCTGGTCCAAATCAGCAACTAGTGCTTTTCCCTTTGAATTTCTAGACATTTTGCCTCCCTTAGGAGGGTTACTCCATTTCTTTTGTCTAGGCTTTGTCCTTGGCATGGAAGGCAATGAAGAATCCACTGGTGGCAGCTCTATATTTGGTATGGCTTCCCTCCTTGTCTTCTTGCTATCCAAGTAGAGTAGGCTGATTGGATAACCCTGCTTGATCTTTCCTTAACAGATGTGCATTCCTTGGCAAACCAATCGACGGCTAGAAGTGGCTATGTGTCAACCTATTCTTTGAAGAATTGAGGAAGTGTATCCCCATCATCATTTGACAACCCTCCCACATCCTCTGACATGAAGACAAAAATCTGTGAAAGGGTGAACCTGTTGTAACTGCACTAGCGCACTTTGAACTCGTCCTCGCAGTTGAACCAGTAATCCTCCATAGAAGGCTTGTGATAAGAACGACTGCCAAGGCGTGCTGAGAAGTGACCCCAAGGGTCATATGAGCGTCTCTCAATGAGATACTTAAGATTAAGTCTTGCTAACTCATGGCCCATAGCCTTGGCATCAACTATTGTCTTGCACTTGTAAATGCCCATCTGTAATGGAAAAATGGTAGTTGGCTTGCGTTTGTTACGCAGATGTGAGTGAACATCATCCAACAGTCGTAGAAACTCCATGAACACCACCTTATCCGAAGGATAATGGGGTAGCATGGCTAGATGACTTGCATATCCATAGATGTGGATGTAGGTATAGGTAGGGAATTGTATGAACCAATCTTCCCATTCTACCATCGATGCTCTAGCTTCCGCTAAGATACGTACATGTAGCTGTCGGTCTAGGTTTTTAACTGTATACATCAAAAATGCTTCCTGCACCCACTTGAAATGTTGCTCGGACTGTGTGGACTCAAGTTGTGCGTAATATTGATGAACTTTTTGTACACTTAGAATCCCCACAGTGTTCAACCCTCTAAACTGGCCTTGGAAGGCAATCAAAGACACAAGGTACGAACAATGTGAAACTCGTGAGCAACCAAGAAGCCGGTCATCTGTCTGTGGAGAACATCACTGATCAAAGAGGCCCAATCGTAATGCTCCCTTCTATAAATGATCTCAGCCATGATGTAAAACATCCAACGCTAGAATTTATGGGCATCCGCTTGACCGGAAACGCGATTAAGAAGGGTAATCAAAATCGCGTAGTCATCTTTGAACTCTTCGCGACCCACATTCTTTGGCAAGTTAACTTTCTTCTATTTAAGCCACCTTTCTGCCATTTTCCTCTGACATTTCTCCTTATCAACATTGAATGCCTTCTCACACTGATCCATGGTAATGACCAAACTATTCAAATTTTGAGGAATACCGAAGCACTTCTCAATGTCCTTGGGCCTGATACTGCAAATCACTCGTCCATCCATTGATTGAATTTCTCGAGTAGTAGAATTGTAATGCTTTACACAAGACATCACGAATTCTATACATTGTACTGAGATAGGAAGTGAAGCTACCTCTAGCAACTCAGATTCTTCAATGTTTTGAAGTGTAATCTGGTTCATTTCTGAAGCATTCAAGTTAACCTCTGGATCCATCTGATGCAAATCTGTGTCAGTCGTTCTGATGAAGTCATGAATTAAGACCGATTTGGTCTTGAATTCAGTATGTGTGAACTGCATTCTGAAAAACTCGCATGTTGACTATAAACACGACTATGTTCTAACAACTTTCTCCAGAAAGCTAAAATGGCTCTTGGTGAGGCTAAAATACCCTATCGGGGGGCAATTTTCACAAAAAATTCCGAGATGTGGGTTTTGTAGAGAAAATGATTCCAAGCAAACCCACAACGTCAGAAATTCAAAAAAACGCCTTTAAGCTTGATGTGCAAAGACTTTTCAGAAAAAAGCAACAGGGGGCAGCAAGGGCTGTGGGGGCAAATTTTTTCGAAATTTTTTGGAATATGGGTTTTGTGCAAAAAATGATTCTAAGCAAACCCAGATCCTTCATTTTTCAAAATATTGACTTTTTCTCTACCATGCAAAGGAATCTCCAAAAGAAAAGTGAAGCTACGAGGCATTTTTTCCTGAAAAATTCTAACACATGGGTTTCGTAGAGAAAGGCGTTGACAACATACCCAGATGATCGGAACTGTGAAAGCCGCCATATACTTGGACATGCGAGAGAAAACCTAAGCCAAGGATAGAAGAAATAAGAGAGAAAATAGAAGTTATGTTTTGCCTCTTCCTATCCTTGAATGAAGTCTGTTGAATAATCTAGACTTGTATTTGTGAACAACTCTGAAAAAAACACCTGTAGCGCCTTCAGATCTTGCTTGCACGAGAAAATACGTGTTTGCACTCAACCTGTTGTGAAAATAATGGACGCCCAAATGCATATGTAAAGAATTTTTTGAGGGTTTAGGCATCACATGCAATCAAAAACCCTATATTTAGGATGCAATTATTTCATTGGGCCGCACTTAGTTAACAGAAACTAACACAGCCTTGAAATGGGCGCCACTTTAAAATAATGAAGAAAACACGCCTTTGCAAGCAAAACTAATGTTTCAAAGTGAAGTTTTAATATTATTTAAATCAATTAACTTACTCCACCTTTTTGGGGTGGCCAGAATATGTACTTTAATTTCAAAAAGTCAAATTTTGACTTTTTGGGCGCCTTTACTCAACATTTGAGATTTTTTGCTAAGCTCCTACTTTTTAGCTCCTTTGAAAATGTCATTGCAGCCTCTGTTGAATCCTGATTTTCGGATGCTTGGTTGATCCTGGAGCTGAGCTGACAAATTCATCGCGTAGTTGGAACAAGTCTGATGACATGTTGCTAGGAGCTGCAAGAGCTAAAAACTGAGTTTGATGCCTCAAAAACAAGGGTGCCTATTTTCAAAAGGGTGCATATGACACCAGACTTGGCCATTTTCCTGTTTTGCCTCTTTGTGCTTCAATCTGCCGCTGCTGATGAATGATGACTCCCGTCGACTGAATGTTGGATCCATCGCGTAGCTGGAAGAATTCCGCAAAGAATGACTATATGTACAACGTCCTCAAATGCAAGGGCGCCCCTAGCCTACAGGGGCGCAATTACACCTTTGAAAATGATTATACAATTTGTAACTTCCGATAGAACGCTCCACTTTGACCCTTGCTGTCAGGAACTGGATTGCTCCGATGCACACGCCGATGATCTCATCACGAAGATGAAACAACTTGGAAGAGATGTTCCTGGAAGTGACAAAGCGAGAAAACTTCTTCTAAGACCTCCAATAGAAGGGTGCCTTTCTCAAGGAAGGTGCATTTTTCAACAGCCATTTTTTTGCTTGTTTTTATCCTTCAACATTTTCCACTGATTCTTCATCCATGGGCGTTTGATGGATCCCGAGGGCTAACAGTTGGATTCACTGAGTAGCTAGGAGAATTTTGTACAGATCTCATGAAGACAACAAATGCCGAAAACCTCATCTAGATGGCCAAAAGGGTAGGCACCCCTAGCCTATAGAGGTACATTTTGATATTTCACTTTTATTTTCCCTCTATTTTACATGCTCGCTAGGTCAACTGTCACGGTCGCTCAGCATGTCTTACGGACTTGCGAACAGATTCATCGCAGAGCTAGGCTGAATCTGAAGAGAGCCCCCGAAAACGGTTTCTACAAATTTGTTGTACCTGTTGTGACCTTTTCACACATCGCCCCATTCAAGATGGGGACCCCTAATTTTGCCCATTCTCCGTCGTTGGCTGGTTTGTCTCTCTCCGGCCCTGGCTCTCTTTTCTATGGTCGCTCTGGACGCTCCCGCCTACAAGCTTCAACATGAATTTAGCTAAGTCTGAAATTAGGTTTGAGTCTTTTCCGTACCTAATTTGAAGTCAAACGAGGTGAATAACTGAAACTGAGCTTAACGTTTGGTTAATATGCTTCCAAAGAAAGTTCTCAAAGAAAAATTATCGACTTTGAGGTACTTACTATTTTTAGTAAGTGCAATTAAAGGTACTTTATTTAGTGATCTTTTGGTTCCGGATACCACACAAAGATCCGCAGCATATCGCATCATTCGCCAAGGCAAAATTTGAGTCGAAAAACGATAACTTAATTATTTTTAGCAGTCCGCTCCCAAGCATCTAATTTTCGTGGTCCGTGATGCGTAGTTTTCTTTGCATGTCCGGATATTCCTCTCGGTTTTTCAAGATTCGATGATGTAACATGCAAAGTCGATGACTAATTTTCGTGATTCAGCCTTCCGAGGCCATTCTTAGGGTTTGCATGTAAGGGTTTCTTTTGCATGTCGGATGATTCCTGGTGGGTTTTTCGAGAGCTTCACGATGGTGTGACCTGCAAACGAAGATAATCACTCAGTAAGGAACTTGCTATTTTTAGCAGGTGTGTCCCGGCAGCCGCTTCCCAGCAGTCCAGATTCACAAGCTGATCGCAGTGACGCAGAAACGAAGGCAAACAGAGACCATTTGATACGCATGCAGAGCAAATTAGGGTTTCCAACTTCGAGCCCGAAAAAGAGAGTAAAAGGTCGTACTAAAACCATGTAAACCATCAAGCATCGCCGTTTTCTTGCTTATCACCGGTGAAATTTCAAGATCTAACGGAGTTAATTTACTATTTATAGTAAGCCGATTGGAAACACGCGTAAATAGCAAATCATTTGCATGCATCAAGCATACTAACAAAGTCACTGGTGGAGGAGCCTATCCAAATTTTCAAGATGACTGAGTAAAATGGAGTTTATCAACTGCGCTTACTATTTATAGTAAACCACCTTCGAAAATGGGCTAAAAATAGCAGGGTGACTAAAAATGGCAGTGTTGACAAAACAACGAGGTCATAAGGATGCAGGGTGCAAAATTTCAAGTCGTTCTGAGCTTCAGAGATACAAAATTCAAAGGACTTACTATAAATAGCAGCATGGAATACCTGGCGAAAACGCAGGAAAAATTCTGCGCCTGGTTCATCCTTCCACACGTGGCAAAATGCTTCAAACCGGAGAGAAATAACCAAAGCCAAAGATTTCCATCCCGGCAGCCAGGGCAAAATGCTCCAACTTGAAGCTGATGGGAGGCTGGAAATTTTTCAAGTGTCAAATCTCGCCTCGCTGCTAGGCAAAATGCGCCCATCCTCCTCAGGGGGTAAAATGCGCCCAAAGCACAAAGAAGTCAAAGTGGTCAAAACTTTTTCATCCTCCTACATGGGCAAAATGCGCCCAAATCATGCCATGTGAGGACAAAAATGAGAAGCTGAAAAGTCACAAGGAAAGGCGTTAGAAAGTTATCCTCCTCCACATAAGAAATGCGCCCAAAGCATGGCAAGTAAAGACAAAATAAGGAAGGCAAGGTGGCGTTGCATGTGCTTCATAACCTCCAAAATGCGCCCATGCAGCTAAGGAGTCAAAAGGGTCAAAGATGCTCATCCTTCACACATAGTAAAATGCGCCTACTTCAAGCATAACATGCATGAGAATTTTCCAAGTAAGAGATTCGTCCTCCAACTAGGCTGAAATGCGCCCAAAATGAATAAAGTCAACAAAGTCAAAGAGTTTTGTCTTCCTCACCCCTCCAAATGCGCCCAAGTTTATGTGGTAAAAGGTAAGTGAATGGAGTGAAAGAAGGTAAATAAAGTGAAGGATGCTTCAAGGCGTGGTAAACTCAAGATAAATGCTGGGCGTTATCCTCCATCATGTGCAAAAGGCGCCCAAGGTGGTAAGTCTTAGAAGATTTTTCCTAGGCGTGGTGAAAGGTGATGAATTCTAGGCGTGGTTTTTGATTTTCCTCCATCAAGTGCTAGGCGCCAAGAGTGATGGGAGTTATAAGGTGTTAGAAATTTCCTAAGGCATGTGAAGTGTGAGAATAAAATGATAAGTGTATTATGCGCCTAGAGTGTGGAGTGAAGTGTGAAGTTAAAACAAACTTCCTAGGCATTGAAAATGCAATATGTTGAAAATATTTCCCAAGGCGTGATTCTCTTTTCTCAGTGTGCTATGCGCCTTAAGTATGAAATAAAGTATAAGATACGTGATGAAATATTTCTAAGGCGTTGGGTTTTCAAATGAATATTTTTCAAATGTGAAGATGTTGGAGGATAAAGTGTGCCAGGCGCCTCTATGAAAAATTTTCTAAGTGAAGTTGATATTTTCACAGGCAAAATTGATCGAGTTGGATATAAAATTTTCTAAGGCAAAATTTTCAAAGTGATTCAAAAATTTCTAAGTATCAGCATTCTCTTCCTAGAAAATAAATACCAGACTCCAAGGTGTTGAATTTTCCCTAATCACGCAGCAAGTTTTCTCAGAGGCAGAGTCAGAAGATGATGGCAATGCAGGATAAATCCAAAATTTCTCAGGACGATCGCAGATGAAGAACGGATTTAAATTTCACAGGGAAATAATTTTCTAAGGTTCAAAATTCAAGAAAATCAAATGAACCCGTTCGTCGTGCACCCATGAATTCGACGCGTTCTGATGGAAATTTTCTTCTGGGTATTGAAGATTATCGACGAAGAGTTGATTTTAAAGTCTTCCATGCTTCGCTTCGGCCTTCAGGGTGAAGATTTTTGATGGGCACCAGGTTGATGAGTTTTCCTAAGGGAAATTTGAAAATTTTCTAAGGCAAAAATGAAGAAAACGTGTTTTCAAGGTAAAATTCTCCAGATGATGAATTTGAAAGGAACTGCCTAGGTGAATTTGCTCAAATTCTTCGTGAGGATAGTTTTCTTGAGCTGGAGATGAATAAAATCAAGGTTGTTAGAGTTCCAGCAGGTGAAATGAATTTCTTGAAGATGCAGATGTGTTGAAAGTTTGTCTAAGGCATGAACTTGAACACGAAGTTGGCGATGAACGCTTGGAAGTTAGAACGTGAAAATCAGGTAAGTAAGTTGAATTTATATTATGAAGTGTTCTAATTCTCTTCTCCTCGCTTGTTTTGCAGGAGAAATGTCGAGGCCGGAGCACGATGTCTGGAGGTGGTGAAGCACGATGACATTACAACCTTCGGAGGAGGATAAAGTTATCTCGAAGGAAGAAAAAGTTGCAAGAAATTAACTTAGTATAATTCGAAGTGACGAAGATGAAGACCCTCAAGTGGAAGAAATCAAAGAACAACGCCAAGAGAGAAGATCGAGAACAGTGTGAACGCGTATACAAGTGGAATCTTCTAGAAGGATGATGGTGGACATTATGGCGCATTTATTACCCCACTCTCCTTTGTGGCGGTTTTTAGGGCAAATCTAGTTTAGGGCTGAGGTGGCACGATTCTGGCCACTCTATTGATTGTAACCCTAGCCGTCTTTTGGGACTTGGCTAGCTATATAAAGGGGGAGTCCCCCTCATTTGTAATTCATTAGAATTAGATTAGACATTGGAATAGTAGACATTGAGAGAGCATTAGCATTAGAATTAGATAGTGTAGCATTGTAGAGCATTTTTGCATAATTTGGAGAAGAGAGAAAGTTTTCCCTTTGAAAACTTTTGAGGAGATTGTTGTGTAACACATTTTATGATAATAGATCTTTTCATTGATGATGGAATTGCCTTTGTCATGAATTGCTAGTTGCCTCTCTTCTTCCTTTCGTATCCAAGCAGCTAATTTCATGCAAGTAGCTTACTTTGGTGTGGTGTTTACTAAGATAGCCATGGTCTCCATACCACTAGCGGCTTGTTGATGATAAGTTCGCTTGTGTGGTCAATCGACACCTTGAGTTTAACTTGTGATTTATATGCTTATATGCCATCGTTGTGATGGTGTATGCATGCTAAGTCATAATTTGAACATCTTTTGCTATTTCCCTTGAAGATTGCACCGATTTTACTGAGGCTGTCCGACGGAGGCTAGGTGAAATCCGGTTGAAGTCTATTGAAATGAAGCTCCACATATCCTCAGATTTAGAATAGAACATAAACTTTAGGCCTCTACACCTTTAAATTCACCATTTCCGGTTAGAATTAGAAACTTGCGCCACCGCCGCCAAATCATTTGAATCACACCTAACCTTAGTCTACCGCTTGTTGTTAGTCGTCAACAATTGTGTAAGTCCCTGACATACCAGCAATATCACATCGAGCCAAACTGGTGCTTCCATTCGCATCAGCGAAACTCCTGGAGTTGAAAGCATGATCTTACTCGCAATCTTAGCATGCTGAATACTTTGTTCAAGAGAGGATAGAGCGTCCGTTGGGAGACTTTATTCTGTGTTGGTGCGGTCTCAAAAACCACGTCAACAGAATTGGCGCTAGAAGGAGGGCCACGCGAATAACAGCTACAACATTCAGTTGTGTTGAAGTAGAAAGGGTTTGAAACACAAAAGGTTTTGTTGGAGAAAATTATCATAAGTCAAGATGGTGTTCTCTCAAGGTTGAACAATCTCGCGCAGAAGCATTTACATCCTGGATCGTATCAGTTCGTTTTCGCCAGACAAGTTGAAGAGAATCTTGAGGTCTACACCCAGTTCATATAAAGATTTTGTGGAGTTAGAGCTACCTACAAGATCAAGGAAGAAGAAAGAAGTTCATTCAAGTAAGGAGGCTAAGTCAAGTGAAGAATTTTTATCCAACGAAGAAGTTCAGTCAAGCGAAGAAAGCGGAGAAGAAATCTCAAGCTTATTTAGAACTCCACTTAGTGCTTCGAGGTTTACTCAGCCAAAACAAGTTCAAGCTATTGTACAACAGCTAGCCCAAGTAATTGTGTACCAAAGACGACAATCAGTTCAAGCAATGGCTCAACCAGGAGGTCAGCAAGGGGGTCAACCCGCTCCAAATGGTGCTACATGGTTGGTTACCAACCCATCTCCGCTAGAGTTCCAAGACTACCATGAGATGCCAAAAAATCCTGAAAATTTTTGTCCTAAGTTCATTGCCAATGATGTTAACTACACAGCCGAGGACCATATCAAGATGTTTGAAGGTCACCTACGCAATAGGCAGATTGGATATGCGGACGTGGCTTGCCGCCTATTTCCATATTCTTTGGGAGAAGAGGCTCATTTTTGGTTCATTCACTTACCAGTGGGGTCTATAAGAACATGGGAGCAGATGAAGGGGGCCTTCATCGGAAAGTTTGGTATACCAGCCACCCCGGTAGAGCTTTATCGTCAATTTGCGGAAGTAAGAAGACAAGACAAAGAGCCCATCCATGCATTCAACAATAGGTTCCAAAAGGCCCTCAATAGGTTACGCACTCCTTATGTTATTGATGACGCTCGAGAAAGCTACTATTCAGCACTTGATCCTTTGACTGCAATGTTCATAAGATCTCACCCCACTCCAGCAGACATAAATCAAGCTTACGCTAAAGCTGTTGAAGTAAGTCAAGGTTTAGGACAGAATATAACTGGACCCTCATTATACACTGGTCTAGTTACAGTAAACAATCAAGTGCCAACGATCGCCCCAACATGGAATCAACAAGTTCCAGCGCTAAATACAATTCCACAGCCAGCTTATCAAGTTCAAGCACCATCAAGTCAATTGGTTCTCCATCCTGGGATGCCTTTGTCCCAGACGCAAGTTACACAGCCTGTTTACCTCCAAAACACGGTGCCACCAATGAAAATTCCAGAGGAGAAAGATGAAATAAAAGATTTGATGGAACAAGTGAAGAGGCTGTCAGCTGAGGTGACTCACCTCAAGAATCAAAATAATCAGACGCCAATTATGCAGCGAAACTATCAGGCACACCAAGGTGCTAACCGAGGATATCACAGTAATCCTCCAATTCATCAGGATACCCATCAAGGATACCATCAAGATAACAGTCATGGGTATAGGAATAACAATCAAGGATTTCAGAAGAGGTCCTGGAATACAGGGCCCAACAATGGAGGCGTCCCGTCACCATTAGACAACCCGCCACCTCCTGAAAATCGTCCTGCAGATAGAATTTATATGGCCGAAAGTGCCTCATCAGGATGGTGTAGGTTACATAACACGAACCAGCACTCTGAACTTCAGTGTCACGAATTCCAAGTTGTGGCTGGTATTCTCAAGAATGAAACAAGAAATGCAGAGGCCACAGAAAACCCTCCAGTTACAGGATATGAATTAGTCCCAGCACCCAGATATGATCAAGCACTGATAATAGAAGATTGCAATGTCCCACCTGAGTTTCAGAGTTACACGCCCCCACCAGTTAATCAACAATTTCCACCAGCTTCATCAAACGCTCCCGTGGGGATGCCAGAGTTTCAAGTACCATCAGAAGTTCACGCCACGTATGCATCACCGGAGGAGCCTCTTCATAGAGATGGTTATGTCTTTCCGCCTCTCAACAATAGTGTCTTGGTAGAAGGAAGTAGGGAGGTACAAGCTTTTCAAACATCCGGAGGGGCGACACCCAAAGTGTATCAGAGGAACTGCCACCAACAGCGTGAACCTCTGACATCATCGGTACCTCCAAATAATTTTACAACTCCGCCGCATCCCAACGCGAGTAATAATCCAGGTCTACCAAGAGATTCTCCAGAGTGTAGGCGGCAGAATGTAACGCAAGGCGGAGGAGGACAACAAGTCATTCAACAGCCAATTCATCAAGTTGGGCAAGGACAAAAGGAGAGTCTTCCTAGAGAGGATGTGAAAAGACTTGGCTCTTATGTGCTAGAAGAGTTCAAAAGGGTGAAGGTTAGTCTCCCCTTACACGAGCTAATGAAGATTTCAGAGGTCAGGGATGCAGTTCTGAGAAGTGTGTATGAAACGCCCGTTGCGAGGAGTACATCACAAGAAGCAAACAGTGCATCAAAGAATCCTCCTGTGAATACACAGTCTCGTCATGTGCAGAGTGCAAATATGGTAGAAGAGGTGCCTCACGCTCCATTTGACACTTGGGAAGCTCCACAACAGCCTCAGAATTTCATAGGTATGGTACAAGGTTCTTCAAACGCTCCTGAAAAGTCATGGATTGAAGATAAAAGGAAACGGTTCAATATTCGTGCGGAGCAGAAGCAAAAACAAGAGCAAACGCGGAATCCAAAAGAGGTTGTTCAAGACAATCAATTTCAATCAAGTAGAAAAGATGAAAGTAAGAATGCCTCAGCAAATGAAAGGAAGAAGCCAGTGGTATTTTATCAGGGAAGGGATGAGCCAGCCCCGTTTCTTGTTTCAGTCAGAATTTTTGGAAAGTTATTGCATAATTGTTTGATCGATTCTGGTGCATCAAGTAATGTCATGCCTTTGAAGGTATGTCAGGCGTTAGGTATAATCCCGCTCAAAACCAACAAGAAGGTGACTCAGCTGGATAAGACGGAAGTTCCAGTTGTAGGGGAATTAAATGGTATTCATATGCAGCTAGCGGCGGATCCCAGAATTCAGAGTCGCATCGACATATCAGTTGTGGATATACCGGATGGTTATGGCATGCTATTGAGCAGAGATTGGTCCAGAAAATTGAATGGATACATTGCGACTGACTTCTCCCACATGTGGTTGCCTTGGAAGGGAGTTCCAAATCAGATAAAAATTGAAAGTACACCGCGGCTCAAATTGATGATCACAGAGTGTGGCGAAAACAGTGATATCTTGTTCGTGGAAACTGATTTGGGTTCATACAAGCCTGTTAGGAAAGAAGTCCTCACGTTGCAAAGCTCGGAAGGAGAGAAGTTTTTAGAAGATATGCCTGCCTTCACCGGAGTGTTGATTGAAACTGATTCAAGTAGGAATGAGAATGAAGGAACGCTCAGAAATTCTGTGTTGAAAGATGTAAAGCAAGAGACAGAAAATGCCCCCATCAAAGACTTATCGTTACCCATTTACGAAGCTTTCTATTCAGAGAACATAGGTGCCATGGGTAAAACCTCCTCAGAGCAAGTCCCGGAGGAAGAATGCGAAGAAGTCAATTGGGGAGAAGACCAGATTCAAACAAGGCTATCTCAGTTGATGCACTTGGAGGAAAAAGGAGATGAGGCTTTGGAAGGTATGGCTGAATATCAAAGGGTCATGAACGGATGGATCGACAAATCATGGTTGGACCCCGATCAAGCTTCTGAGATCCTGGGAAATGATGCATTTAGGTTACGAACAAGAACAGGAGGGGATATCCCATTGCCGAAAGATGGGCAATTCCTAAGGCATTATTTCCAACCCTAGGTTCTCTCCGAGAGCCTGCTTTGTAAAATAGTTAGGTTAGACTTGCTTTCCCGTTCGTTTGCTTTCCTGTTTTTCTTTTTTGTTTTGGTTTGTTGCCCTTTGGGTTTTTGGTTTGGCGTTTCCGTCCCTTGAGTTGTCCGCTCAAGTGGTTTTGGTTTGGGAATGGGCAAGGATCTTTGGGTTTTCCCGTTGCGAAGGGGGTGATGATGGTTTTAACTCCCACAACGTGGTTTCTTTCCGCTGGAATTTGCATAAATTTTTGAAAAGGACTGAGGTTGTTTTCCTCTTGCCATCATCCAGTTAGTGATTGAACTCATCTCGGGAGGTTAACCCGCTATTGTGTCTTAACACATGAGTCTAAAGACCTTAAAAATCTTACCTATCTTCATTCTGAGTCATTTTGGTTTCTTGGGAAAGGTTTTGGCAGGTGAAAATTTTACGTCTTGCTTCAGCGCCACTACAATTCTCAAACCCATTGGAGGCTTCATTGCCTGCCAGCCAATCGAGGAATTGACGGAGAAATCAAACGAAGAAAAAAGAAGGTGCTTAAAAGAAATATCTGAGAAGAAAACAAAAAAAAATGAGAAATGAAAAATGAAAGAAAATATCATGAAATATTGGTTTTGGGAACATACGAGTAACTCCACCGGGGCTATGGACGCCAGGCCGGCAGTGGAGCAATATTCGTGAGAATTGTAGCGACAACCTCGTCGGGGCTATGGACGCCTGACTGGCAGCGAGGCAATGTCCAGGATGCTTTTGAAGCTAAGATATTTATATAACTTGCTACGACCGATTCCAGAAGTCGATATGGTTTAGAGATGGAACGAATGCACACACTCACAGGGTTTTAGATAAAAGTGTTCTGATCCAATATCGGATTCTTCCCCCCTTTTGAGTAAGTGTCCTTTTTGTATGATGGTTTGAGGAAGATTAATCGAAGTTCAATTCTTAAAGTGTTTTTCAACACTTTCCCGTGGGGATGCCAGATGTTGTGACCTTTTTCACACATCGCCCCATCCAAGATGGGGACCCCTAATTTTTGCTCCATTCTGGTCGCTTTGGCTTTGGTTTTTGGTCTCTCTCTCCGCCTCCGCTCTTTCTATGGTCTCCGGCTTCCCGACGCTGCCGCCCAAGCTTCAACATGACTTGCCAAGTCCTAAATTAGGGGTTTGAGTCTTCCACCCAATTTAGGTCAAACGAGGTGAATAACTTGAAACTTGAGCTTAACGTTCTTGTCAGTATGCTTCCAGCAGGCTCTCAGCAAAATTTCATCAGATTTTGAGGTAGTTACTATTTTTAGTAAGTGTGCAATTAAAGGCAATTTACCAGCACTTTTGAGGTTCCATAGCCAAGCGACAAGATCCGTGAGCATATCGCATTATTCGCGGCAAAATTTTGGAGCCGGAAAATGTATAACTTACTATTTTTAGCAGTCCGGCTTCCGGCACGAATTTCAGGGTCCAGATGCAGAGTTTTTCTTTGCATGTCTGGATATTCCTTCTGGGTTTTTCAAGATCTTCGCGATGATGTAACATGCAAGTCGAGATGACCACTTTCAGGATTCAGCCTTCCGAGGCTATTTTTAGGGTTTGCATGTCAAGGTTTCTTTTGCATGTCAGGTGATTTATGATGGGTTTTTCGAGAGCTTCGCGATGGTATGACATGCAAACGAAGATAATCACTCAGTAAGGAACTTGCTATTTTTAGCAGGTGTGTCCCGGCAGCCGCCTCCCAGCAGTTCAGAATCACGAGTTGATCGCAGTGCAACAAAAACGAAAAGAAACAGAGACCATTTGATACGCATGCAGAGCAAATTAGGGTTTCCAACTTCGGAGCCTGAAAAGAGGAGTAAAAGGTCAAAATTTTCGAAAACCGATGTAAACCACTGCGATCAGCGTTCTTCAAGCTATCTGCTGGTGAAATTTCAAGACGAACGGAGCACTTACTATTTATAGTAAGTCAGATTGGAAACATGCTAAAAATAGCAAATCAGCTGCATGCATCAGTGTCAGCCAACAGGTCACGTGGTGAGGAGCGCCTCATCCAAATTTCAAGACGATCGGAGCAGTGGAGCTATCAGAATCAAGTGCTTACTATTTATAGTAAACCACCTTCAGAAACAGGCTAAAAATAGCAGGTCAGCTAAAAATGGCAGTGTCAACAGAACGACGAGGTGATAAGGATGCAGTGTGTAAAATTTCAAATCAATCCGAGCTTCAGGGATGCAAATTCAAAGGACTTACTATAAATAGCAGGGCATGGAATACTGGCGAAAAACGAGGAAAAAATTCTAAGTTTGAAGTTCATCCTTCACACAGGGCAAAATGCGCCCAAACTGGAGAAAGTCAAATCAAAGTCAAAGATTTCCATCCTGCAGCAGGGGCAAAATGTGCCCAACTTGAAGGAGGGAGGTTGGAAATTTTTCTAAGTGTCAAATCTCGTCCTGCTGCTAGGCAAAATGCGCCCATCCTCCTCAGGGGGTAAAATGCGCCCAAAGCACAAAGAAGTCAAAGTGGTCAAAACTTTTTCATCCTCCTACATGGGCAAAATGCGCCCAAATCATGCCATGTGAGGACAAAAATGAGAAGCTGAAAAGTCACAAGGAAAGGCGTTAGAAAGTTATCCTCCTCCACATAAGAAATGCGCCCAAAGCATGGCAAGTAAAGACAAAATAAGGAAGGCAAGGTGGCGTTGCATGTGCTTCATAACCTCCAAAATGCGCCCATGCAGCTAAGGAGTCAAAAGGGTCAAAGATGCTCATCCTTCACACATAGTAAAATGCGCCTACTTCAAGCATAACATGCATGAGAATTTTCCAAGTAAGAGATTCGTCCTCCAACTAGGCTGAAATGCGCCCAAAATGAATAAAGTCAACAAAGTCAAAGAGTTTTGTCTTCCTCACCCCTCCAGATGCGCCCAAGTTTATGTGGTAAAAGGTAAGTGAATGGAGTGAAAGAAGGTAAATAAAGTGAAGGATGCTTCAAGGCGTGGTAAACTCAAGATAAATGCTGGGCGTTATCCTCCATCATGTGCAAAAGGCGCCCAAGGTGGTAAGTCTTAGAAGATTTTTCCTAGGCGTGGTGAAAGGTGATGAATTCTAGGCATGGTTTTTGATTTTCCTCCATCAAGTGCTAGGCGCCAAGAGTGATGGGAGTTATAAGGTGTTAGAAATTTCCTAAGGCATGTGAAGTGTGAGAATAAAATGCTAAGTGTATTATGCGCCTAGAGTGTGGAGTGAAGTGTGAAGTTAAAACAAACTTCCTAGGCATTGAAAATGCAATATGTTGAAAATATTTCCCAAGGCGTGATTCTCTTTTCTCAGTGTGCTATGCGCCTTAAGTATGAAATAAAGTATAAGATACGTGATGAAATATTTCTAAGGCGTTGGGTTTTCAAATGAATATTTTTCAAATGTGAAGATGTTGGAGGATAAAATGTGTGATGCGCCTTCAAGAAAAAATTTCTAAGTAAGTTGATGAACTAAAATTTTCCTTCGCAGGCAAGGTGGACAGAGTTGAGTAAATTTTCCTAGGACAAAATTTTCAAGGTGATCAAAAAATTTTCTAAGGCATGAAGTATTCTCTTCCTCTAGAAAATACGCCTAGACTCCAAGGTGTTGAATTTTCCTGAATCACGAGCAAGTTTTCAGAGGCAGAGTCAGAAGATGATGGCAATGCAGGATAAATCCAAAATTTCTCAGGACGATCGCAGATGAAGAACGGATTTAAATTTCACAGGGAAATAATTTTCTAAGGTTCAAAATTCAAGAAAATCAAATGAACCCGTTCGTCGTGCACCCATGAATTCGACGCGTTCTGATGGAGATTTTCTTCTGGGTATTGAAGATTATCGACGAGGAGTTGATTTTAAAGTCTTCCATGCTTCGCTTCGGCCTTTAGGGTGAAGATTTTTTATGGGCACCAGGTTGATGAGTTTTCCTAAGGGAAATTTGAAAATTTTCTAAGGCAAAAATGAAGAAAACGTGTTTTCAAGGTAAAATTCTCCAGATGATGAATTTGAAAGGAACTGCCTAGGTGAATTTGCTCAAATTCTTCGTGAGGATAGTTTTCTTGAGCCGGAGATGAATAAAATCAAGGTTGTTAGAGTTCCAGCAGGTGAAATGAATTTCTTGAAGATGCAGATGTGTTGAAAGTTTGTCTAAGGCATGAACTTGAACACGAAGTTGGCGATGAACGCTTGGAAGTTAGAACGTGAAAATCAGGTATGTAAGTTGAATTTATATTATGAAGTGTTCTAATTCTCTTCTCCTCGCTTGTTTTGCAGGAGAAATGTCGAGGCCGGAGCACGATGTCTGGAGGTGGTGAAGCACGGTGATATTACAACCTTCGGAGGAGGATAAAGTTATCTCGAAGGAAGAAAAAGTTGCAAGAAATTGACTTAGTATAATTCGAAGTGACGAAGATGAAGACCCTCAAGTGGAAGAAATCAAAGAACAA
>VDFB02033694.1:0-19617 GCA_007258455.2 Sequoia sempervirens | reverse complement strand
CAATAAGAAAGAGGATAAATGGACAAGAAAATTGAGGATGAAGGAAAAGAGGGATAAAACAAGAATGGACAGTGGTGGAAGGAATGGAGATGGAAAGATGGGGTGGTGGAATGAATGCACAATATGGTGAAAAAAACGATGAGGTAATGGTTGAAATTTCTGGATTTTATGGATGATGTATATGCTAAAATATTTTCAGGTTCGGAATGATGAAGATGTAGACATAGATGATGATACTGGTGGGCATATGAACGAACTCAAATTTTGGTAATTCCTTTAAAGTTGAGAAGATGCTCAGTAAGAGATGGTACAAGAAGAAGAAAAAAAGGATCCAAGGAAAGTTGTAGAGATGAAGGACAATTTTTGAAGAATTGGAATACCGTAAAAAGAGAGAAACCTCGCGACCTAAGCGGACTTGAGTTTTTCTTCCCCTTGAGAGTATGGTGCAGGAGCACCCTTGATGCAATTTTAAGCTATATTGTGAAAATTTGGTTTTTGATTTTTTTTGGATTTATTGATGCAAATAAGGTCATTTGAGACCATCCTAAGTGGTTTAAGACCATTTTTGGTCATTTGGTGAAATTTAGGCAAATATTGTAAAAGTTGCTCAAAAAGTTGTCAAGCAACTTGTCAAAAAGTGTCATTAAGGTATTTTGTCAACAAAGTAATCAAAAGGTGGTTTAAAATAGTTTGTATTGGTTTAAAATGTATAATGACACCATCCAAAACTCGAATTTGTTTTGGATACATTGTTTTGAAGTTTGGTGAATGAAAAACCTCAATTTTGTGTGCATTTTCTGATTCTTACATTGTTTTTAGGCTGAAGTTGTGCATTGTATAGCCTGGTATGGCCTCATATCAAAGATTATAATATATGGATGTAAATATATTTGTTTCTAGTTTACAATTATTTTTGTCTCATTGAATTTCATTGAGTTGTGTTGGAGTTATGATCATTTTGGTGAGACTGCCCTATTCTAACAATATTGTGCAGAAATTGCAGTCTGAAAAATGTGATGGTACAGATTGTAAAGTCCATATTTTGATCTAAAACCAATTTTATTTTGTTTCCATGTGAATCTAATTTCATTTTATTCAAGTCTCATCAAATTTCATTAATATTTGAATAAGTTATGACCATTTTTGTGAGGGTAGGTCTGAACCCTACCTATGGTTTGCAGTTTTGGGAAAAATGAAATAACTTTCTTTTCCACCATTGGATATTCATAAAAGTTGGAGGAAAATTATTTAATTATGTTATCTTCAATCTAACTGAAGATATTGGATTCATTATTTTTTTTGTAAAAGTTATTAATGATAGTTCGTTGCATTAAACTGTAGGCTGCCACGGCAATGTTTCCAATGTGATCTAGAATGCACTTAATCATTGTTTGAGATGAATCACTTTATGAAAGTTGTCAAGGGAATCAAGTTTGTTTCATTTTTGGTGATGTATCATTGTTTCACTTGTGTCAAGTTGTGCTAAGTTTTGGTTGCTTTGCATCACTAATATAGTTCTTGTATGAAAGAAGAATGGAAAAATAAGAATTTGCATATATTTTAGGAACTTGAATCAATCATCTCTCAAGGATAATTATCCTTTTCCAATCATGGAGCACACCTTACAGACAGTTACTGGTTCAGAGATGTTGTCTTTACTAGATGATTTTTTTGGATATAATTAGATTGCAGTGGATGAAGAAGATCAGTACAAAATGACATTCACTACCCCATGGGGTACGTTTGCTTATGAAAGGATGCCCTTCGGCCTTATCAATGTCGGTGCTACATTTCAAAGAGCCAGGGATTCAAAATTTGGAGACTTGAGGAATAAAGTAATTGTTGTCTATCTTGATGACCTCACTATTTTCTTGAAGATACGAAGAGACCATTTTTCACACTCAAGGAAAGTCTTTGAGAGATGCAAGTACCACAAACTATCAATTAATCCTAAGAAGTCCATATTTGTAGTGACAGAGGGTAAGCTTCTTGGCCACATTGTCTCCAAAGAGGGAACTCAAATTGACCCTAGTCGGGTTGAGTCTATAAGAAACTTGTCTCTTCCAACAACCAGAACTAGAATACATTCTTTCTTTGGTAAGGTAAATTTCATATGAAGGTTTGTGTCAGAATTCTTAGAACTAACAAAGGATATATCTACTATGATGAAGAAGAAGTCCATTTTCAAGTGGACAGAAGAAGGCAACAATGCATTCATCACAACAAAAGAAGTTATTAGCCAAGCACTAGTGCTGGTCCATCCTAAATTTGATAAGGATTTTATCCTTTATTGTTATGCATCAAGACATACTTTGTTTTCCATACTGACACAAAAGTTGAGTGAAGAAACTAAGTCCCCGATAGCTTTCACGAGCAAAATTTTCAAGGATAGCGAGTCACAATACTCTTAGATTGAAAAGAATGCATATGCAGTGATTTGATCCATAAAGAATTTTAGATTTTACATCTTGAATTCCCACACAACTGTGTATTTCACCGATCTAGCAGTAAAATGTGTGTTAACTCAACAATAAATGGGCACAAAGAGAGGTAACTGGGTCACAAGAGTGCAAGAGTATGACTTGAAGTCAAGCTGACGAAACTCATCTATAGGAGAGGTCTTTGTCAGTTGATAGCAGAAGATGGTGATAAGAAGCTAAAGGTTGAGGCTGAACCTAAACCTGAACCTGAAGAGAAAGAAGATCTTCCTATGTTCTTACTTCTTGATTCTGCAGACGAATGGTACACAAATATTTGGTACTACTTGACTTATGGTGAATGTCTAGCCCACATGGACAAGCAAAAACAGAGAAGACTGAAGCTGAAAGCGTAGAAATTTATGCTTTGGAATGATGTTCTATAAAAGAAAGGGGTGGACGAAACATTTTGATTATGTGCTAACAAGGACCAACAACAAAAATTGTTGGAATCTTTTCACAGTCAAGCATGCAATGGCCACTTTTCATCAAGGGTTACAACATTCAAAATTTTGCGAGCACAAATTTTCTGTCCAGCCATGTTCTATGATGCATATGAATGGGTGCATAGATGTCAGTTGTGTTAGCATTTTGTTGGTAAGATGAAGTTGGAAGCCATTCCTCTCAGGCCAGTTGTTATAGACACTCCATTTCAGCAATGGGCTCTGGATTTCACAAGTCTAATCAACCCACATTCTAGCAAGGGGCATATCTATGTCCTGATAGCCACAAACTATTTAAAAAAATGGGTTGAGGCCATTCCAACCAAGCGAGATACTTTTGAGGTTGTGTGTGACTTTTTGAAAGAAAACATTGTTCCACACTTTGGGGTGCCTCACAAAATTATGACAGATAATGCAACATGTTTCTCATATAAGGAGCTATTGGAGTTTTGTTTTGATCACGACATCACTTTATCACATGCATCAGATTATTACCCATAGGGTAATGGACAAGCCGAGTCATCAAACAAGAACATTGTCATAATTGTACTCAAGTTAGTTGATTCCAATCAATGAACTTGGCATAAGAAAGTCTATGATGCTCTCTGGGATGATAGAATTAATCCAAAGAGAGATATTAGTACTTCACCCTTCATCATCATGTATGGTATGAAAGCTATGTTACCTCTCACATTGGAGTTGTCTGCATTACAACTGGAATCCGTAATAGAAGATGGAGAGTTCATAGATCCAATTGAGAAGCGTATCATGTACTTGACGAAGCTAAAATAAGAGAGGATGGAGGTTGTAGACAGAATCACTCAGCATCATGAGCGAGTGAAGAGAATTTTTGATAAGAAAGCTCACCAACAATATTTTGAGGTTGGAGATCAAATCCTGTTGTGGTATAAGAGACATGAGCCCAAGGGAATGCACGAAAAATTTGACTCTTTGTGGTTGGGGCCGTTCAAGATCCATGAGCTCGCAAGGGAGAACACTTATATTCTCTTGCACTTGGATGGAAGGCCCCTCCCACTGCCACATAGCGAGCAGTATCTGAAGCACTTCATCCCTTCGGGGGCAGAGTAAATTTTCTATAAGTAATTTATTTTTTTGCTTTTGTGATGTGTTCGTTATGTTGTGTTTCCCCTTTCTGTAACAATTTTGTTGTGTTAAAGGTGATTAAGTGTCTTATTTTAGGTGATTTAGGGAAGTTCCAACTATTAGGTGATTCAAGGAAGTTCTATCATAGGTGACAGGGAAAAGTCTTGTAATAGGTGATTAGGAAAATGTTGTGGACTCCGATGCCCAATGGATAAGGCACTGGTCTAACTTAAAAGATTAGAGATTCCTTGGTTCTCTTATGTCATAAGTATCTAACATTGTCCCTAGATAGAGCCAAATGTTGTACCCCAAATTAAAATTTTTGCTACACTTAGGCATTTTGAAGAAATGGTCAAAAGTCTTGTTAAAAACTGTCAAAAAAGGTCAAAAAATGGATTTTGCATGTCATGTATGAAGGTCAAAAAACTCAAAATTTTCAAAATCTAAGGATCTGGGTCTACTCAAAGCGACCTTGTCTACAAAACCCAGATCTCAATTTTGTAGCCCTAAATTTTAGGAAATTTTCTATTTTTAGAAACTTTATAAAAATATTACTTTTTCTAGGTTTTTTTGGGTTTCCTCCCTCAAATGGATATTGGCAAAAATTCTAAAAATAAAAGTTTGGCTTCCAAGGCTCAAATTGATTTTGATTGGCTTAAAATATTTCCTCATTGGGCTGGTGTAGTCAAAATCATCAAAAGATTAGTTTTTCCCTGGTGGGTCTATTTTGCTTTTTCAATTTTTTTTTTCAGGAGCTCCAAGGTCATTAATGGAGGTTTCTCAACTTCCAGGTGTAAGATTCAAGGTATCAAGCACTGCACAAATCAAGGCAACGATGAAGATGATCAAGAAACAAAGAGCGAAGGGAGGAAGTTGGAGAATCTTAAAAATGGCAAAATTTTAACTGTCTAGAAACTCTAGGCGCCCCTACCCAATCAAGGCACCTAAACACTCAGGCCTTATAATTTTTTTTAGTTTCTCTCAGTCAAAACAACGGTGAGCATGAGGAACGAAGGGAAAAGCTAAAATTTGCAAATAGAAAACTAACTCTAGAGATCATAGGTGCCCCTGGTAGCCAAAGGCGCCCAACTTTTCAAGGCACCAATTGATGGAGTTAGGGTTTGTGCTACCAGACAATGTTGCTCAAAATTCAGCAAGCCCTGTAGTGAATCCATCAGCATAGTCATCAGATCAATCAGTTAATTGGAATTCAAAATTGAATGGAGAAGTCTTAGCAGAGAAGCAAATTACAAATCATAAAAAAACATGAAAAATATTGTTTGGAATCTTTGGGCACCCTAAGTAGCCAAAGGTTCCTAGGGTTTTGAGCCACTTGATTTAGTGATTAGGGTTTACAAATATGATCATTGTCTTTGAAATTTTTCCAACTATCCAGTGGATGTCTTCGCCAAATCATCAGATCCTTCAATCACTTGTAGTTTCAGATCAAATGGAGGGCATAACCTGAGGTTTCAAATTTGAAATTTGAAAATGCTACAACTAAGTTTGGAGAGTATGGGCACCCCAGGTAGCCAGGGGCGCCCATGCTCTTGATGGGCTAAAAGTGGCAATGAGGGTTTGTAATCTCCAAGAATATTTCTTCAAATTCTAGCAAGCTCTCCAACGAAATCAATGGTGAATTCATCCAACTTGCCAGTCATCAAATATTGCAAATCAAACAAGTAGAGAAAAGTGAAAAGAAAGAAACTCAAAAGAAGAAAAAAAAATCTGGCAAGGATGGGCACCCCAGCCAACCAGGGGCGCCCAAGGATTTAGGCCCCAAATCAACTTTTCAAGAGATGCAGCTCCCAAAAGACCCTCCTTAAAATTCATCAAGTAACCCAGTGGATCTGACAGCCAGTCCATCAGGTCAGTCTACCTCGCGGAATTGCAAATTCATCATAAGATTAGAAAACATGCAAAATTGAAGAACAACAGAAAAATGGCTAACATTAGTGATCATGGGTGCCCCAGCTAGCCAAGGGCACCCAACATTTTGAGGGACCAAATGATGTTTTTATCCAATGTTCCCTTCAGGACAATCTCATCAGATTCAATCAAACTTCGCGATGGATCCTTCGACTAGTTCACAACTTTCATTTTGCACCCAAAAATCAATATCAAACTGAGCAGAAGAATCAAGTAAAAAGATGAAATGTCAAGAAAATGGCTAAGTCTACCAAGGAGGGCGTCCAAGTTTCCACGCCTTAGCCAAGTTTTCAAATTTTCATCATGCATTATTCAAACAATGTCCACATTCAACAACCCTGCTTAAGATTGGTCTCAAAAGATTTAAAGTTGGAGATAAAGCATTTTATTTGTTCACAAAACCTATTTAAGAGAGCTTTGTCTTTCATTATTCACAATTTTTTGTAGATGGCATGTAAGGCAAGAGAGGAGGAAACAAATAATTTTCTTCATTTCAAGATTTGAAGGCTAAAACTTGGTGACTTTTTAGAGTTCTTCACATTTTCTAGATCAACTCACATAGAGGCTCATTTTTCATGCTTTATTTTTTCAGGGCATCAATTTTCAGAAGAAGGGGGTCAATGTTTTCCAATTTCAACAATCTGGGCCAGCTTGGTTTTCAATTCTCTATAATTTTGAAGAATTTTTCAACTTTCAAGAACCTGCTTTTTCCTATCATGTCTAAGAAATCTTTAGTATTTTCAAAAAATAATCATTTGGGTTCATCTAAAACGTGATGAATTGCACAAAACCCAACTCTCAGCTTTTTTCGAGAAAATCCTAAAATTTTAGGGTTTCTACTTTTTCAACCAATCATCAACAATTTTTAGAAACAAACGATTTGGGTATTCTTGCAACGAGATTCTCTACAAAACCCATATCTCATATTTTTTTGAAAAATCTGCCCGTTTGAAGAAGAAAAATCAACAAGCTAAATTTAGTATTTGTGCAAAACTTGTCTGAGCATAGTCAATTTTATAGTCAAACTTCAAGTTTTTCAGTATGGAGTACTCTCCTATTGAATTCATAACCAAGTCAGTGCGATATCATGATTTCATCAAAACTTTTGAAACCAACTTGCATGATGTCAAATTGTAAGAGAGGGGGACCAATCGCACCAAGGCTCCAAGTCATGGAGAGCCAAGAGTGGAGGGCTACCCTAACTTACCTTAAACTAATAGGTGTTTAAGATAAGAATCAAGAATGAAGTGTTCCAAGATGGTGTCTCTTGGTCTTCCTTGTCCAACACGACGCTTGGGTTTGTGACATGGCTTAACTGCCTCCTGTGGATCTTACATAAATTTGGCAGTTGTATTGGGCATTGACAGGTTGATCTTTTGGTGCAACAACAACCACTATTGTAACAATTAGTATCAGAGCCGAGGTCGTAGGTTCAAACCCCTCACTTGTGTTGGGGGGTATTGTTGCAAGATGGTGTGTCCCTTGGTCTTCCTTGTCTAGCATGATGCTTGGGTTTGTGACATGGCTTAACCGCCACCTATGGATCTTACATAAATCTGGCGGTTGTATTAGGAATTGACAGGTCGATCTTTTGGTGCAACGACAACCACTAATGTAACATGAAGAGCACTCTCAAGTGCTTCTATCACTCTACAAATGTGAAAGTCTAAATGGCACTAGACGAGCCAGTTTTTGGAGTTTAGACTGCACCTTAGACAACTCTCTGTCCGAGGATGACAACGCAGGTCTGGGACAACAGTGCAGTGCATTGGCATCTCTCTAGTGCATTGGCGTCCATACGACTAGAAAGAGTGAAATATAGTGTAAAATACCAGAGAACCTACTAACTGCCTAACTAAATAGCTTTAGTGAAATAAACAGAATTATGAAGTACAAAAAGTAACTACGTAAATGATAAAGAAGGTAGATGAAGACAAGGGTGATGAATATCAATTCACGAAAGCTCTGGTTTTCCAGTGAGATCCATGCACATGTTCACCTACACACAAGAAATAGAGGGAAAAATGTTGGTTGTATAGGGGTTTTCCTCAGTCAAACCCCCGCTTTGGTGTTTCCACCTCCATGGACAACCAGGAAAGCCACGAAGTAGAAAATACGATAAAGGAAATAGAAAGGAAAATATTGAACACTACAAAAGATATAATGCTACTCTATCAAACCACAACAAGAAGGAAAGTGAAGCAATACCACCTCCACCCAAAGGTATTCAAGGCCAATGAAGGGAGAATGCAAGACAACGAGCTTCGAAAAGTTGACACAGTTGTAGCACAACACGTTCTCAATGAAGTTGATGGAGCAACAAACTATTGTAATGCTCAATGGATGCAACAAAGATCAAGTGAATTGTTAGAATCATGAAGAAGATCGAATGAGTGTGTAGAAGATGGAGTGATAGTGAAATGGATGCACTTGAAGACCAAAATGAGAGGGAAAGAGTTGTTTTCGGGTTGGCTAGTTGACAAAGAGGCATTACAATTCATCCCCAATGAGGAGTGTAACATTCCTATGGACTCTAGAGGCAGGAATCTTTCAGGGATGGCAACGCACCGTACAAATGTCTGCGCATCGTGCTCGCGTCCTTGACAAATATTCCCCCACCGACACATAAAATAGGTACCAAGTGGATGCATTTCATATGGGTGATGTTGAATTTCGCCTTCGGATTTTATTTTTTAAGGTGAGGGGATGCAAAAGGGGAATTTACACGAGGGGTGCAAATTCACTCCTATTCATTTTTCCCCCACTTTAGTGAGCATGAGTATCGATGAGTGTTCGGTAAAGTAGATTAAAGAGTTAGAAATGTATACCTGAACTGTTGAGAAAGTATACCGTGATTTGGCGAGCTCAAAAGCACAGAGCATGCAAAGGACTCCATAGGTACTCTCTCCTGAGGAGGTTCAAACAAAAGGACTCTGTAGCTCGATAGAACTATGAAGTTGAAAAAAGTACACCAAAGGCTCATAGACCAACGATGGAAAAATCCCGTAGGATGCAAGTGCTTCATAGGCCCTCAGACCTACAAAGAAGGCACTCCCCCAAGTACTCTCTCATGAAGGAATCCCAATGAAAGGGAACTCCACAGAGTCAAACTGAAAAGCAACTTCACAGGTGCACCTGCAAAGCAACATGTTAATCCACAAATAAAACATGTTAGAAAATAAAAGGCAACCACGCAGGCAAGCAAGTAGACAGTTATGCAGACCATCAAAAAATTGAAAGAAGAGCTTTCAAAGGGGTCCCTCAGGAACCCTTCAAAAGAAAGGGGGTCCACTTAAGGGACGCACTGTTTGAAAGTGCAAGAATGTTTTTCGAAAATCAATTCACCATCAAGGAATCATTTTGAAAGATGTTTGCTTCATCAAGGAATTCGAAAGGAAGGAAATTCCCCCTCATGAGGGGAAGGTCGAGGCTTCTCCCACTGGAAAAGTTGCTTCCACCTCGAAGGAAAGTTCTTCAAGTTATTTCTTTGTGAACCCATGATGAAGGAAACACATTCTGCTAGGGGTCCTTGTTGAGAATGCGATTTTTTGAAAAAGTTTGCATAGATTTTTGAGAAAAGATTTGTTGGAAATCAAATGCATTTTCTAAAAATCAAAGTAATATGATAGCCCCCCTTAGGATGGTTCATGTTGAATGTGGAGGCACATGACATCCTAAGGAGAGAAAATCAAGAATGAAAGTGATGTTGTGGCCTGTGGGACATAATGAGATGTCACCATGGTGATGTTGTTGCACACACAAGGGACAACACATAAGCACCACAACATCACACATCAAGCAAAGAAGAGAGAAATATTACCAAGACTATAAAAAGAGACAATATGATCACAAAAAAGGGCACAGGGGCGGTCTAACATTTTGGGGTCAGAGTTGCTCATAAATATATATAAGTATAGTAATAGCATATTTAATGAACTTTCATCAACCCCTACTATATCAGACCATATGCAGAATGCATGAGAATACAAAATAAAAGAAAATTGGGTCAACATGGAAGGGAAGCCTAAATTCCCCCAAAACTTTGCATCGTCCCCAATTTGTCAAAAATCAATACACATAATAGAGAAAGAATGATGCCACAAATAGAGGAAGTTTTACGACACATAATCACTCTTGTATCCAAGAACCTACAAGGGTGACAAGGGTCATCCAGGAACATATAACTCAAGCACAGGGGAAAATATCACAACAAACACACACCTAATCTAAAGGTAAAGAAGAAGCACCCCCTAACACTCATCGATCAAGAGGTCATCTACTTCCCAATCTAGATCATTATACGGGGAAGGTGGATGAGCCTGCAGTGGTGGAATGTCAAGGGGGAACCCTCTGAACCCCCCGCAACAAGAGCCAAGGAAGGAGACTCTTCGGGGTCTCCTCCACTCAATTCTTGTGGAGCAAAGGTTAGTGATTTCGTGAAGATCAATGAAAGGGCCAAGACCTCATCCAGAGAGTTAAACATGCACTTCACATGAGTGCCATGTGTTACCTCAACTAGTGAGGGAGGCAGCTCCTGAGATTCACTGCTAGGCTCACCGAGTGACTCGGGAGTAGTGAAAAACTTAGGGGATGCCAGAGCTTCTTCCGTCACAAGGACGACGCATGATTAGAATGCAAAACCACCCTTTGAAGAGAGTGGATTCCTCTTTCGACCCCCATTGTTTGCAAAGCCATCCTCCATTTTTTTCTTTGTCAAGGGATACAAAATCCCCACAGGCGAGGCATAAGGCACAAAGGAAGAGGAGAAAATTTCAGTAGACACCACCAAAGTGTTCGACATGTCCACGGGCTTCAAGAATGGTGGGATGTCCAGGAGGGACATCAAGAGAGGTGGCTCGATCAAAGGAGCAATGAACACCTACACCTTTTTAGGGTTAGAGGTGTTTAGGCTTGCAATAGGAGCCGAAAGCATAACCAAATTTGATTGAACCAAAGCAGAGGGGATGGGAGAGGACACAACAGAAGGTCCTGAAATAGGGGCAGTCAACTCCCCTTCTTTCCTTTGCAAAGTAGCCTGCTCAGCCGCCAAGGCCTTTTGTCAATGCTTGCGCTCATGTGCAAGGAAATTTCTACGACTTTGAGAGCTAGAGATCGGAAGCTGAGATGAAACAAAAGGCTCCTGCTTGACCATCAGAGTGTCCATCATGAACGTCTCTAGTGGAGGGAGAGACTCTTTGATGGGAGCAAGAGAAGGAGATTGAGAAGAGGTTGGAGCAAAAACGAGGGGAGTTGGTTCTAGTGTGGTGGGCCTCTTCCCATTCACTGCCTTGGGAGCAGGAGCGGTAGGAGGCCACGAGGCTAAGACACAAAGGATTCCCCATGGGGACCCTTCCTTCTACCATATCGAATGGGCCTAGGCACCATGGGTAGAATGGGAAGTTCAAATGCATGACACTTGAGCTTTCACTAAGTAGGCACCATAGGGTTCTCCCACAAATGTGGAGAAAAATCCAATGACACCATAGCAAGGCAAGAGGAAGTGGTAGGCTGGAAAATAGAAGAGGAGGAAGAGGAACCTCGAGAGTGCTTCTCTTCTTCCCTTCTATGCACTAAGGCGGCATCACTGTCAGCTTTCAAACAAGCCCTATGCGAGACAACATAAGGAGATGGAGGGTATCTCACTCTAGGTGTTAAGTGCCCTTTCTTGTACTTCTCATATTTCTAATAAAATAGGTCCTTCCTAGGTGGGAGTGGACCAATGGGTGCAGGCCAAAAGTGGTCTAAGGAATAGTTACCACCGAACCGCTGGTTATTGATTCAAGTGGATATTTTCACTAAAAATTGAAGTGCGTCTCCAATACTCCAAAATTTAGCACCATCGAAGAGATTGATGTCCCCATTCCAACATTAACCAAATGGAAAGCCAAACAGCTACGGAGCCCAAGTTATTGCCGGTCAAAGTTCAGTCAACAACTGGTCAACTTAGGGCCCAGGGCAAGAAAAAAGGTCAAAACTTGATGTCACCAAAAGTGGTCAAAATTGATGTCAATGCGAAGAGCTCGACAAGTGCTTTCTGACGGTGTTTGTTTTGCGCAAATCGGAGCTCATATGTGCGAGATATGGAAGGTCAAAGCTCATGGTTGACTAGGTTGACTTGAAGGTACAATGATGATGTAAGCATGACGTCATCATGCTGACATGGATGAGGTGACACATGGTGGCTTCCTGAAGTTACATGTGGCAAAAATTTGTTGGACATGGCTTTATTCAAAAATTAAAATATAAAATATAAAAGCCTACCACTCCTCCCATTTAAAAGCCTTAATTTAAGGCCTACATGAGAAAAAGTAGGTGGGGTCTTAATTTAAAACAAAACAAATTTACCCCTATTTAAATGGGATAAAACCCCTTTAATATTTAAAAATACATGTGGTTGGGAGATCCCCTTTTTAAGGGGAACTTAAACATTATTTTTAAATAAAAAAACAAATTTCCAACCAATTCACCCCCTATGATTAAGGATTAAATCCTTAACAAAATCAAGCCCGTTTATATTCAAAGGTGAATTATTAAGATCTCCTAATAAATCCTTAAACTGATTATGGAATAAAATTACAAGAGGGCATCCGTGAAGATTTTATGTAAAATTGGATGGATTATTTTAATGGGAGGATATCCCTATGTAAATAAGGGGGGATTTTTAAATAATATTTTCTATGTAAAGGGGATATTGGGAGGTTTTGAAAATCAATTGGTTATGAACCAATTTGAGTAATTTTTTTGTATAAAAAGGGTAGAATGGGGGGGTGTGAGATTAAGTAATTTTTGAAGAATTTTTTGGCTAACTGCTGGAAGTGAATTTTTTGAGAGAGTTGTGAGAATATTTCCAAGTGATAGTGAATTTGATCCTTATGCATTTGAAGCTTAGTTAAGCTTGTTGCATTTGTTGAAGGATTTCTTTGTAATTCATTATCGTCCAAGGAGACAGAAATCTTGTAACAGGTGGAAGACCTTTTGTAATCATTTTTCCGAGATCGAACGGTCTCACTCCATTGGAGCAGACCCGAAGACGTAGTCACAATTGTGTCGAACTTCGAAATCAAACTCTATTTGCATCTCTCTTTCTTTCTCTCACTTTCTTCATTTTGTTGTTATCACCTTGTCATTTTAATTATTGTAATTATTTCCACGGAGCACTTGCATTAATTAATCCTAACAATCATTGTAAAAATTAAGCATTCTAACACCGCAAATAGTCTAGATCCTAGAGTACAAATCATTTATAGCTAGTGCTGTGGATTACGCGGCACTGAACCCTCATGGATAAATTTCTAACACTTATGTATGATCAAGGGAACTACATTCATTGCAACCAACCAGGGGATACCCAATTTCACTCTTAAGAATTCAGACCCTAGAATTATGTCAAAGAGAAAGTTTACTGACTTAGGTCCAACAAGGACCGACAAGGTGATGCTACCGAGGGGAGGTACAGACGATACTTTCATGTGTGTTGTACCCATCTTTATGCAGGTAATTTATCAACATAATCTCCTCAGTTATAAAATTCACATAACACGCTGGGTCAACAAGAACACCTATTACAATGTTTCCATTGATTCACGTAGGGATGTAAAGGGGAGATGGCTCTCTATTATAACCCATCAACTAGTCCTATGAGGTGAAAGTTATACCAGGAGAACTACTCGCAGGTTGCATAGACGGGATGGGCAAGTGCAAAAAGGAGGCCATCGCGTACACTAATCTAGGCTTTCATAGATCCCTCAAAGGTCTTACAATTAGAGAGTGACCCAACTAAGCTTTCGTTCTGCAATACCTACGAAACCTTCCAACTATGCCACTAGGGGTCACAGGTTGGGTTACAAGTTGGAAGGCCTCATAACACTCACACCTACAATGCTTCTAGGATACGAGTAAAGGACCCTTCAGCACCACTAAACGAAACCAAAATAGTTCACATCGGGTTCACCAAAAATGTAAGAGAGGGGGACCAACCGCACTAAGGCTCCAAGTCATGGAGAGCTAAGAGCAGAGGGATGCCCTAACTTACCTCAAGCTAACAGGTGTTTAAAATAAGAATCAAGAATAAAGAGCACTCTCAAGTGCATTTGTCACTCTATAGATCTGAAAGTCTAAATAGGGCTAAACGAGTCAATTTTTGGAGTTTAGACTACACCTCAGACAACTCTTTGTCTAAGGATGGCAATGTGGGTCTAGGACAACAGTGCGACGTGTTGGCATCTCTTTGGCGCGTTGGCATTTGTATGGCTAGAAAGAGTGAAATACAGTGTAAAATACTAGAGAACCTACTAACTGCCTAACTAACTAGCTTTAGAGAAATAAATAGAATTATGAAATACGAAAAGTAACTACGTAAATGATAAAGAAGGTAGATGAAGACAAGGGTGGTGAATATCAACTCACTAAAGCTCTAGTTTGCCAGCGAGCTCTACGCACACATTCACCTATACACAAAAAAGAGAGGGAAAAATGTTGGGCTGTATAGGGGTTTGCCTCAGTCAAACCCCCGCTTTGGTGTTTCCACCTCCATGGACAACCAAGAAAGCCACGAAGTAGAAAATACGATAAAGGAAATAGAAAGGAAAATACTGAACACTACAAAAGATACAATGCTACTCTATCAAACAACAACAACAAGGAAAGTGAAGCAATATCACCTCCACCCAAAGGCACTCAAGGCCAATGAAGGGAGAATGCAAGAAAAAAAGCTTGGAAAAGTTGAAACAACTGCAATAGTGATGAAGGGAGGTCTCACAAGACTCCAAACTCACAACTTCTATGGTAGCACAACACATTTTTAATGAAGTTTATGGAGCAAAAAATTGTTGTAATTCTTAATGGATGTAACAAACACCAAGTGAATTGCTATAATCATGAAGAATATTGAATGAGTGTGTAGAAGATGGAGTGATAATGAAATGGATGCATTTGAAGACCAACACAGAGGCGTTACAATTTATCCCCAATGAGGAGTGTAACGTTCTTGTGAACTCCAAATGCAAGAATCTATCAAGGACGACAACGTGCTGCATAGATGTTCGCACGCCGTGCTTGCATCCTTGAAAAATATTCCCCCACTGAAACACAAAACAAGTGCCAAGTGGATGCATTTCAAATGGGTGATGTCAATTTTTTCCTTCAGATTTGATTTTCTAAGGTGAGGGGATGCAAAAGGGGAATTTACACAAGGGTTGCAAATTTGCTCCTATACACAAACCAGTGTTCAATTTGCATGCTTTGGAAGACACAGGTAATGTTGCAATTAGGCACCTTGGTCATTCTGGATTACTTGCAGTTGCATCAATTTCCATCTCAGTGCAAAGTCTAGAGTTTGTAATTTCTTGTGTCAAGTGTTACAACCCAACAACATGAGAAATTCAAGCAGCAAATGGAAGAGTTGTTTGCAGCCTCAAGCCGGACATGGTTGAAAAGTGATTTTCAATACCACCTTGGTCAGAAATTTTGGCCATCTCCATTGAAGAATGTGAAAAGGTGTGGCACATGCACAATGATAAATATTGCAAGAAAGTTGCACAAAGATGGTTGAAAGAAAAACATAATACTTCATTGAAGAACATTGGGCAAGGAGAATTCAAGGAGGAGTTTGCAATAATGATCAATTTGCTCAACCGAGTCACTAGTCAAGAAGAAGCCACTCAATTCCAACCTTGGATGTTCTATATCATCTCTCACATTATCAATAAAATAGAATTCTATGATTGGTCAAATTTTATCAGTGATAGTCTCCACCATCAGATGACCGAGTACTTCAAAATCCATGAGTTTCACATGATTTCCTACCTTGTCTACCTAGTGGCCTTTCAAAGAAAATTTAGAGGGTTGAATGTCAATGAGAATTTGGATGTACAACATGTCTATCATCATTACCCACAGCTGGATTTTTCAAAGTCAACACATCATTACAAGAGGGTGAATGAGGCATTTTTTATGTATACAATGAGAGACTTAGACAACGAGTTGCATGTACGGATTTCATCATTTTCCAGGATAACAATGGCAGAGTGGGCTGATTGGTTCATCCAATTTCCTACCTTCACCTACATCAGAGTGTATGGATTCTCAAGTACTTTAGTCATGTTTCCAAGATATCCATCAAATGCGGTAGTTTTCATGGAGTTTATGAGGCAAGTGTATGCAGTTCACACGTTCTTGCAGAACCGAAAGAAGGTTGCCTTTATTTTTCCAGTTGAGTTGGGTATCTGTATAGATGTAGATCGACAATAAATGATAAGGTAATGGGTGATGAAATATCTAATTTTGGCCTCAATTCATTCAACGAGAGGTGATCATATGACCCTCGTGGCCTTTTTGCATCTCGTCTTGGCCTGAATCTAGCACATGTGCCCACAGTTGAAGATTTCTAAGAAAATTGTAAGGATGAGTTTGAAGTACAAAAGCACAGTAATAGTAGATTCACAATCTAGTGGATCGCTAATTTATTGTTGGAGGATATAGAAGGATTGTTTGATGATGATGGATAAATACTTCTTCCTATGTATGCCAAAAATCAAATTGAGCAGCAGCCACTTCCACAAGTCAATTGGTCCAATAAAGAAAACACTTCGAATCAATAAAAAATGAGTCAAGTTGTCAGAAACAACAAGATATTCCTAAACCTAAAGAAGTCTCGAAAGGAAGCCATTCTAGCCGCAAAGCCACCGATAGTGCAATCACCCCTACCTTCTTCTTCCAAACCACAACCAAGAATGAAGAAGAGTGTAAGAAGATTGGATTTCTCCGATGTAGCTCAACAGGAGCAGCCAACATTTGTAGTAGAAGTTCCACCTGAAGAGCCCACGCCACAAAAAGAAGAAGAGGTTGTGCCCACGTCTCCAGATGCTCCACCATCGCCGAGGTCTTCTCCAATCCATATTGATTTAGAAGATGAAGAGTTTGATGAAGCTGAAGTCAAACCTTCCAAAGAAGTTAGTAGAGACACCTCATCTTGGCTTGAGAATGTCTTGGGAAGGAAGAGGAGGAGGCCTTTGTATCAGCTAAACTTTGTAGAGCTTGATAGTATTTACCAAGATGAACATGTAAAGAAACCAAAGAAACAAGTTCACATGGAGAAGAATCCTGAAGGTGAAATTGTCATTGAGATTGCTACGCCTCTAGAAGATATGAATGCTGATGAGATGGAGGTTGATGATTTCATGGTTGTCAAATCCAATCTCGACAAGAGCACTTGGCACACCGATGTGAATATATTTGAGGTTGCAACAAGAAATCTAAAGGAAATAGTACTAAAAGATGGAGAGGATAAGGCATCCCTCAAGGCTGAAAATCGACAACTCCAATAATATATTTCTAATCTTCTTCACAACACTTCACATACTACTTAATTGTTTCCACAAATTCTAGAGACACCGACTAATCAAAATTAGTTTAGACAGTTGGTAATATATGGGAAGCATATGCGGGATTGGATAGAAGATTTCATCATCAAGGGAATATTTTTTCTTTCAAAGATGTATCAATTGAGATATAATGCTCACGATCTGCATCAAGGGATTCAAGGATTTGAGCAATGTATAGCCGAGGTGAAACCAATACATGAGATTATCATTGGAGATTTGAAGACAACATATGATTCAGTGGTTGCTAGAGAGCATAAAAGATAGATTCTTGCATGGAGAGAATAACATCTCTTCAAGGTGAAAACTTATGAAAAAGTATCTAAAGAACTAGCTGAATATAGACATAAGGTGGTTGATGTCCTCATATTCATAAGTGTATTTTTTTCAGATATCCCTTTTCAATTTCATCATGATGATGGTAGTTTCACTGAACTTGATGAAGTGCAAGTTGAATTCCAGAATCTTGTTCATGACAATTTCAGTAGTGATCTTGTTGCCAAAAAGATGAGTTAGATTTCCATGACATCATAAAGGTTTGATAAAGCAGCCAATGAGGTCAAATATTTTTTGAGATCAATTGCAGAAGGAGAAGAAATCCTTGAAAAGTGGAATTTTGCTATAGATAGTATTGGTGCTCCTAATAGAGATACAACTTCTAGTTTTTTGGTGGATGTAATTAGGATTTAAAGAAATAGATAAATAAAAGCTTTCTTTGAGATTTCTCTATATTCTTGTCTCAGTCTAATCCATTCTTTGAAGAAGAGAAAGAATCAAGATGTAATAGTTGGCACTTTCTTGTTTTTGTGCTTTAATAGGTTGTTAGATGCTTATCTTGTTTTAGTTTTAGAAATAAAGCTTACATTTTGGAAAGTCTTGGTTGTAAAAGCAAGGAGATTTTAGGGTTCCCTACTCCTCTACTTGTGTATAAATAAGGGCAGCCTTGCCCATTATTTTCTTAACAATTATTGTGATAGAAAATTGTTGAGCCTACTTGCCTGCAAGTTGTTGTTATTAAGTTTCAGTTCACTTATTGTAAGAGCAAGCTTGTATGCCTACCTTTGTTGCAAGACATTGTTCAGTTCATGTGTTACTTGTGTCAATATATTCTGGTTGATCTCTAAGTTGTAATCCTTTTATTACCACAATCTTGTTGTCCCAAAAGTGTAATCTTTGTTACTTAAAATTTGAGAAAATAAAATCTTATGCCTGCTTTGCTGCTTTGATCTACTATCTCAGATTTTCATCTTATGTGTTTTGCTTATATAATCTTTATTTTAGTTTGCATTTAAAGTATAGTGGATGTGCATTAGAATAAATTTTGTTTAAGTATTTGTGTCAAAGAATCATTCCTTGTTTATTTCTAACTCTCAAGCTCTGAGTTTACTTGAGTAGTTAGAAACATCATTAGAGTAGGCTTAGTCGTAGTTGAAATTCAAAAGAGAAAATATCAATTACAACGCTAGAGTTTTATAAACTTGTGCTCTTAACTAAACAAAAATATTGGCAAATTAGTTTTTGTTTGATTTCTTTAAGCAACATCAACAAAGAGGGAGATTCCCCTCCTAATTCGAAGAGCAGTTAATCTATGCATAACTGTCCATTTCTAATTCACATACCAGAGGTGTGAATTGAAACACCAACACATTCAAATAAGTAGCACCAGTTGATATAATAAGAGATTAGTATGCATTTGAATATATAGGAATTTAATATATATATATATATATTTGATAAGTGTGTCGCCAAAAAATGTATCCTTGAAATTTTCATGCTTGATATGGGAATAATTGATGAAAAATTGGACTTAATAAGGCCTTGAATTAGTGTTGTGAGGTGTTTTATGCATCTACATTAAGTCTTGGGCCCTTGCAAACTGAATAAAATGCATCTAATGATGTCTTGTAAAGGTGTTGTAAAGTGTTGTAAAAGACTTTCACACTTTTCTAGACTAATGGACCTATTTTTCCCTAATTCAATATTGTAAAATGTATTTAATGGAATTATCACAATAATCTAGAATGCTTTTAAATTAAACTTGACTTTAATCTAGTGTTGTAATGTGTTTTACACATTCACATTGGATATTGTTCCTTTCTAGGCTATGTGGATCTCATATTAGTGTTGTAAAGTGTAATTAATCACACTTTCACATTGGAATTTGTGTCCCTATCCCTAATTTCCCTTTACATCATCATTAATAGGCTCCTATGGCCTCATATTGTGCATCCTGAGGCATAATTTGATCAAAGACCTGATAAAATCATCATATAAACCTAATTTCTT
>VDFB02033693.1:0-22062 GCA_007258455.2 Sequoia sempervirens | reverse complement strand
CAACCTAATTATGACCCCTTGTCCATGCCAAGGTTCAACGCTCCTATATTTCAAAAATACACTTGACCTCTATTTCCACTTTTGTTTTCTTTTAAAGATTCACATTTGAGTGAATCAAACAAGATTAGTTGACTTCATGAACCAAGTAATTGAAATCAATTATCGTAGGGTTATTGAAGTATCCATGATGCATGTAAGAAAAGAATATACTAAGGATGCATCACAACTGGTTCAAATAATCTTATAGAACCTTTCATAGAAAAAGACAGGAATGCATTATCTCTGGGTTAAGTAAACCAACTGTTCTCTTTCGTACTGTGTAGTCATGCATGCAACATATCGGTTTTGGTAGAACATTTACACACAAAATGACATAGAAAAATACTACCATAGACTCGAGAAAAAAACATGCCTGTATTAGACTTGGCAAGCCAAGTGTGTGGCTCTTGCTCTTTTTCTTCATATTGCAACACCAGCCTCTTCTATTAGTACACTCAGATCACCGCGACACTCTGATTCTAGAGTACTCAACGAGTACAAGATGCACCCAATACTTCTCAGCTTATGATTTTGCTCCAGCCCATTTGCAATGGTTTTGGTTAAATATCAATTATCTTTATTCATACTAGCTTCCTTTTCTCCATCCGCCAACCCCAAAACTAAGCTAAAATAGTATATTTATGAGTTTTCTTAGAATGAGACCAATCGATTGCCAAGAAACGGTTTTCCAATACGGTTGTAAGGTGAGATGAAAGTTCTCACAATAATAGTTAGCTCATGTTTGCGTCTCCCCACGTTTTGCGCATTGGAGCATATGGTTACGTGGTGGTTGAGGTGGTATTCATTTCAACTTAGAGCAAAGAAGTGTCGGCTACCTTAGTGCCGTGACTCACTACATTCAAAAAGGCATTTAAAGAACCCGAAATGTTAACTTTTTGATATACTACTATATGCTAAGCTTTTATAACATAAGGCATATTTAAATAAACATATTTCTTACTTGCACCACTTTTAGAGGGGTTTTGCGGCTTATATACATTTTCAAAACAATTGACGATTATCGCTTAAATAGGAACATTATTAATAATTACTTCCATTTACTTTATATAAATATGTGTTTTGAAATTATCGATAGATATTAAGTTTAGTTCTTTTATATTTGATCAATTAAATAAAAATGAAATATTTTCGAGAGCCATTTAAATGTTCGCCAAAAGACAATCCAAAATTCAAGGTCCTTTAAAGATTCAAATAATTTTAAATTCAAAAGAAATAACAAGGTGATGCTACAGACCAACATAGGTTACGTTATCCTAACACCTAGGGTCGATGTTGTGGTTTACCTGACAACTCTAAACTTGTAGTTCCAATCCTACTCAAATGGCAGTCACAAACTTACAGGTTAGGTTTTAGATGGCACTAGACTTCTCTTCCATTACCCCTCGTACCTAATGATACTTTCCCTCCCCTCTCGGAGGCAATAACTTCTTGCAAAAACTAGGTCAAAAGCAAATAGTTAGTCCGAAATGTCACTAGATCTTTGCATCTGTATGTATGTAAGCATGAAAACATCTATCAAATGAACTTAATTTAACTAGTTATATATACATTGCATATCTCCATTCAACAAGCTAACAACATATATATATATATATATATATATATATATACATGCTTGTGAACCGGCATCGAGATAACTAGGGCACAATTTCAGAATATCTAGGGCACAACATCAAAATAGCTAGGGCACAAGTGGGATGTAACAATGGGAATGCAATATGAAGATGGATGGAAGGGAATGGAGTATGAAGGAGGGTCAGTGAGAAATGGTGGATGAGGAGCTTGAGTGAACAACTTGAGGGAAGGGGGAGGTAGTGGAGAGTTTTTTGTGATGGAGGAGATGAGGTGGATGGAGTAGTGAACGAGATGATATGGACGAATTGAGTGATGCATTCTCATAGCCAAGAGCGATTTCTTGCTACACATGATGCTTGTTTGTTAGGTTTTCATCATGGTACATACCCAAGATGCCACAGGAAGTGGTTTTCACTGTTGGATGAATTTATTTCTTTTTACTTTTTTTTGGTTTTCTTTTTCTTTTAGATTTTTGGCTTTGGAAGACTTGTGTTGAGGTTTTAGGCATATAAGCATTTGAGATAGATGATGTTAATGGGGTCATCTAATTGATGGCTTTTAGGAGTTGCCAATCTGTATGCTTTTGATCCTATTTTGAGATGATAATATAGGGACCCTACCAGTTTGGCTCAAACTTCCCTTGTTTATCTCTATCCTGATTAGTATTCTTTTGGTTCTCCTTAAGAACTTAAGAGCAAGGTCGCTAACCTCAAAGTCTCTTTTGTGGATTTGTTTATTGTATCCATGACGCAACCGGTGTTGGTATGCTTTGAGATGATTAAGATCATTGAAACACTGCTCCTCAAAGAGTTCAAATTCATTTAGTTGTGCCACTCAGTAATCTTCCTTTGAGATGAGGTTGCACAAAGGTACACGCAATGAGGGTAGGTTGATCTCAATTGGAAAGATTGCTTCAACACCCTAGATGAGGGAATATGGTGCGGCTCCTGTGGGAGTGCAATGCTAGTCATGGCCAACATCATTGATAATTTTCTTGAGGATTTTTATGATGGTTTTATTGGATGCCTTGGGGATAGTATGGGGTGAACCACTTGTGTTTGATGTGGAATTGCTCACAAAGGATTGCACTTAGTGGTTTTTAAAGGATTTTCCATTATTGGCAATGATTTTGGATGGTATGCCAAAGCGACGAATTGGGTGGTTAAGGATGAACTTGATATTTGGATACTGGTGATAAGAGTGGAAGTGCTTTGACTCATTTAGTGAAATAGTTGATATTGGTGATGATGAATTTGTGGCCATTGGAAGTGTTGTACCCTGAATTAAAATTTTTGCTACACTTAGGCATTTTGAAGAAATGGTCAAAGTCTTGTATAAAAATTGACAAAAATGTCGAAAAATGAAAACTTGCATGTTATGCATGATGCTCAAAATCTCAAAATTTTCAAAATTTGAGGATCTGGGTTTGCTCAGAGCGACCTTGTCCACAAAACCCAGATCTCAGTTTTTCGGCCCTAAATTTTAGGAAATTTTTTAAATATAGAAAGTTTATAAAAATAGACTTTTTTTGGATTTCTTCTCAAATGGATGCTAGCAAAATTTTCTAAAAATAGAAAGTTCGACTCCAGGGGTCCAAATTGATTTTGATTGGCTTAAAATACTTCCTCATCAGGCTGGTCCAGTTAGAATTGTCAAAAGATTAGTTTTGCTCTAGTGGGTCTATTTTGCTTTTTCAGAAGCTAATCAGGAGCTCCAAGGTCATCAATGGAGGTTGGTCAAACTGCTAGGCATTAGATTCGAAGTCTCAAACACTGCACAAAAGATGAGAAATGATGAAGATGCTCGAGGAATGATGAATGGAGGAGAGAAGCTGGAGAATCTTGAAAATTGCAAAAAATTGACTAAGTCTAGAAAGTTCAGGCACCCCTGCCTAGTCAAGGCGCCTAGCCAGTCAGGCCTTAGAAGTTTTTAGTCTCCGATAGTCAAAGCAACGGTGAGCACGAGGAATGATGAAGGAAAAGCTAAAAAAGTTGAAATAAAAACTATCTTTGACTCATAAAGGCGCCCCAGGTAGCCATGGGCACCCAGCTTTTCAAGGTATTAGTTGATGGAGTTAGGGTTTGTGCTACCAAGATAATTTGTTCAGAATCCTTTAGGCTCCACAGTGAATCCATCAGCATGGTCATCAGATCAGCTAGTCAGTCGGAATCTTAGATCAAATGGAGAAGTTTCATCAAAGGGCAAGAATGCAAATCATGAAATATCAAAAAATAAACTAAGTCTAAGAACTCTGAGTGCCCTAGGTAGCCAGGGGTGCCCAGGGTTTTGAAGGACCTAATACAGAGGTTAGGGTTTGCAAATGTACTCATTGTCTTTGGAATCCTGCTAGTTATCCAGTGTATATCTTAGCTTGATCGTCAGATTTGTTTGTCACCAACAACTGCAAATCAAACAAAGGACAAAGAATGGAAGATCAAAGTTTGAAAGTTGAAAATCAAGTAAAAATGGTTAAGTTTGGAGATGCTGGGCGCCACAGGTAGCCAAGGGCGCCCAAGGATTTGAGGGCCTAAAAGTGGAAATTAGGGTTAGAAGCCCCCAATAGGTTTCCTTAGTTTTGATCAGGCTCCTCAATGAAATCGTTAGCAAGCCCATCAAATTTGTCAATCATCAGATATCACAGATTGATCAAAGGGGTAAAATTGTGCAGAATGAGGAAAGTCAAAAGCAAAGTTGTAAATCACAAAAAAAATCTAACTCTGGAGGAGTTGGGTGCCCTAGCTAGCCAGGGGTGCCCAAGCTTTTGACCTCCAAAATTCAGTTTTCAAAAGATATCACTTCCATAAGACCCCCCTTAGAAATCTCCAAGCTATCTAACGAGTCCAGCCATTAGTTCGTTAGGCCAGTCAAGCTACCGGAATGGAGAATTTATTTGAAGGACAAAAAGTATTAACAAAATTGAAGAATATCAAAAATGGCTAATACTGGGAGCCATGGGCGCCCCAGGTAGCCAAGGGCGCCCATGATTTTGGTGGCCCAAATAATGTTTTTATCAAATGTTGCCTCAGGATGATCACTTCAGATTTAATCAGACTCTGCAACAGGATCATCAACCAATTCGTAGGATTCACTAAACGCCCAAAATTGAGGATCAAACGAAGGTCAAGATCAAGTAAAAAGTTGAAATTATCAGAAAATATGCTAAGTTTGCTAAGGAAGAGTACTCCTAGTTAAGAAGGGTACCCAAGGCTCAATGCCTTAGAAAATTTTTCAGTTTTTATCACGCATTAGTCAAAAAAGCGACCACATTCAAGGAACCTGCTCAGGATTGACTTCAAACGTTTTAAAGCTAGAGAATAAAAGCATTTTTTCCTCAAAACCTATTTAAGAAGGCTTTGGAATTCATTATTCTCTAATTTTTGTAGGTGGCGTCCAAGAGCAAGAGAGGAAGAAACATAAAATTTTATTCATTTCAAGATTCAAAGGCCAAAACTCGGTGCTTTTTTAGAGTTCTTCATATTTTCTAGATCAGCTCACACAAAGCTTGCTTTTTCATGCTTTATTTTTCCAGGGCATCAATGTTCAGAAGGGGGTCATCTTTTTTCAATTTTCAGCAATCTGGGTCAACTTGATTTATGATTCTCTACAACTTTGAGAAACATTTCAACTTTCAAGAACTTGCTTTTTCCTCGCATGTCCAATAAATCTTTAGTATTTTCAAAAACCAATCATTTGGGTTCATCCAAAACGTGATTCTGCACAAAACCCAACTATAAGCTTTTTTTAGGAAAATCCTAAAATTTTAGGGTTTCTGCTTTTTCAACTAGACATCAACATTTTCAAAAATTGGACGATCTGGGTCTCTTTGCAACGAGATTCTACACAAAACCCATATCTCAAATTATTTTTGGAAAATCTGCCCATCTGAAGAAGAAAAATCAGCAAGCTATTTTTAGCTTTTGTGCAAAACTTGTTCGAGCATAGTCAAGTTTATAGTCAAACTTCAAGTTTTTCAGTATGGAGTACTCTCTCATCGAATTCAAGGCCAAGTTAGTGCTGTATCATGATTTCATCAAAACTTTTGAGACTGATTTGCATCATATAAAATTGGTGTTCAATTTGTGTGCTTTGGAAGACGCAAGCAATGTAGCAATCAAACACCTTGGTCATTCTAGATTACTTGCAGTGGCATCAATTCCCATCTCAGTGCAAAGTCTAGAGTTTGTAATTGCTTGTATCAAGCATAACAACCTAGCAACATGGGAAATTCAAGCAACAGATGGAAGAGTTGTTTGCAGCCTCAAGCCGAACATTGTTGAAAAGTGCTTTTCGATACCACCTTGGTCAGAAAATTTGGTTATCTCCATTGAAGAATGTGAAAAGGTGTGGCACATGCACAAGGACAAATACCGAAAAAGAGTTGTAGAAAAATGGTTAAAAGAGAAGCGAAAAACTTTGCCATATGTCAGCAAGATTCGATAAAGCAACTGAAGAGGTCAAGGATTTTCTAAGTTCGATTGTAGAAGGCGAGGAAATCCTGGAAAAGCTGAATTTTGCTATAGATAGTATTGATGCTCCTAATAGAGATACAATTTCCAGCTTTTTGGTGGATGTGGTTGAGATTTAAAGCAGCAGTGAACTTGAAGCTTTCTTCGAACTTTCTTTCTATTCTTGTCTCATTCTTATCCACTCTTTGAAGAAGAGAAAGAATCAAGATGTAATAGTTGGCACCTTCCTATTTTTTGTGCTTTCATAGGTTGTTAGATGCTTATCTTGTTTTAGTTTTAGAAATAAAGCTTGCATGTTGCAAGTCTTGGTTGTAAAAGCAAGGAGATTTTAGGGCTCCCTACTCCTCTGCTTGTGTGTAAATAAGGGCAGCCTTGCCCATTTTTCTTTAAGGGTTATTGTGATAGCAAATTGCTGAGCCAATTTTGCCTCTAAGTTGTTGTTCAGTGTCAATTCACTTTGTGTAAGAGCAAGCTTGTATGACTACCTATTAGCTGCAAGTTATTGTTCAGTTCATGTGTTTTGTGTCAATGTATTTTGGTTGATCGCTAAATTGTAAGCCTATTATTGCTATAATCCTGCTTTCCCAAAAGTGTAATTTTTGTTACTTGAAATTTGAGAAAAGGAAATCTTATGCTTGCTATGCTGCTTTGATCTACTCTCTGAAGTTTCCGTTTTATGTGTTAAACTTATATGATCTTTATTTCAGCTTGCATTGAAACTATAGTAGATGTGCATTGGAAAAAAGTTTGTTTAAGTATTTGTGTCAAAAAATCATTCCTTGTTCATTTCTAACTCTCAAGCTTTGAGTTTACTTGAGTAGTTAGAAACGTCATTAGAGTAGGCTTAGTCATAGTTGAAATTCAAAAGATAAAATCTCAGCTATGACGCTAGAGTTTTATAACCATGTGCTCTTAATTGAACAAAAAGATTGGCAAATTAGTTTTAGTTTACTTTCTTTAAGCAACATTAGCAAAGAGGGAGCTTCCCCTCCTAATTCGAAGAGCAGTTAATCTATGCATAGCTGTCCGTTTCTAATTCGCATACCAGAGGTGCGAATTGAAATGCCAACAAGAAGATATTGAATTAATCTTGCCAGTAAGGCCAAGACCCCATGTAGAAAAGGGCCATGGAGTGGTGATGGGCTAGAAAGCTTATGACGGAGCATGGATTAGTTCCCCATGTTTTTGACAAGCTAAGCATTTCTTCATGTGTTGGTAAACATCTAATTCCATGGTAGGCTAATAATATCCTATTCGAAGGAGCCTCTTGGCTAGGATCATGCCATTTTTATGAGCACCACAAATGCCATTATGGACTTCTTGAAGTGCTAGGTTAGCCTTATTTGAATTGAGAACCCAAGCAAAGTGCCATCATAGCGCCTATGGTAGAGCATGTCGCCAAAGAGGGTGTAATAAGAGGTGTGTTGAATAAGGGATTTGTGTATGGTGGGTAATAGGTGGGGAGGAATTGTTTGGCTTTGGATGTAAGCATAGATGTCACTATGCCAGGGAGTGTTGGGAACAACAATGTCATAGATCATGTTTGGGTTAGGGATATCATAGGCTAGGATGAAAATTTGCTCTATGATGAAATTGTACTCATGAGCATTATCAAGTATATTTGGGAGAGAACCAATTGTAGCCATAACATCTGCAGTCTTGTTGCTTATGAGGGGACTTGCTCAAAAGATATTTCTACAAAATATTGCTTGAAATTGTCCACCATGCTTTTATAAGGTACAAGTTTGTCATTCTTTGTAAGGAACTCATCTTTGGCCTGTTTGATAGCATCCAAAGACTTGTAAATGTTGGATGTTCCACCACACTACTAGTTTTAGACCAAATACTAACGCTTCATACTTTGCCATGTTGTTTGTACAAGGGAAGCCAATGTAAAATGCTTGTGGGATGAGATCACTTGGGGGGTGATGAAGAGGATGTTGGTGCTTGAGCCATGTGAGGTCAAGGATTCATCAAAGTAAAGTGTCCATGGCTATTGCTCTTCAATGTGAAGGATGGATTCATCAGGGAATTCTGTGATCAATGGATGATCTGGAATTGGAGCGTTTGCTAATTGGTTTGCAATGATTTACCTATTGATTGACATACTCAATATCAAACTCACTAAGGAGCATGGCCCATTTTGCCATTATATCGGTAAGGGTTGCTTTGGCCAACACAAATATTTCAAAGGGTTGACCTTGGCAATGAGATGTGTAGTAGTGTTGAACATGTATTGTCAAAGTTTTTGTGAGGCAAAGGCTATTGCAAGGAAAACTTTTTCCATGGAAGAATAGTTGAGCTCACATCCCATTATTGTACTACTAAGTTAATATGTAGTATTTTCTTGTCCCTAATCATTGTGCTATGCTAGGAGGGCACCTGATGCATGTTGTGTTGTGTAACTAAGATGTAGAGCAATAGAGCCCCATCTCATTTAGGTGCCACTAAAATTGGTGGATTGGAGAGGTTTTCTTTGACTGGTCAAATGTTGCTCGACAAGATTGGTGTTATTCAAAGTTGATGTTCTTCCTAAGTAGATGTGAAAAAGGGTGGCACTTATCTACTGGTTGGGAAATGAATCATTTGATGGCTTGGAGTTTTCCTTGTAAGTTGCATAATTGTGTGAGATTCCTAGGGGGTGGCATTTCTATTATAGCTTTTACTTTGTTAGGATCTACTTCAATACCACATTTGGAGATGATGAACCTTAGGAGTTTGCTTGATGTGTCTTTGAAGACACATTTCGTGGGATTTAGTTTGGCTTTATATTCTCAAAGTCTTTGGAAGATATGATGTAAGATGGTTGGATGATTTACTTTACGTTTTGATTTCCCAAGATGTCGTCTACACAATCTTAGACAATATCATGTAGCATATCTTGGAATATGATGGTAATGGCCCATTAGTATGTGGTGCCAATGTTTTTGAGACCAAATGACATGTCTTTAGAATAGAAGGTTCCCCAAGAGGTGATGAAGGCCGTTTTATGTTGGTCCTTTGGAGTGCTAGTATTTTGTTGTACCTAGAAAATCCATCCATAAGTGACAACATTTTGTGGCCAGTAGTTAGATCTACTATCATGTTGATATTGGGAAGAGGAAAGTCATTTGTAGGGAAAGCTTTATTAATGTCTCTAAAGTTAGTGCAAACCCTAATGCCTTAATTCTTCTTTCTTATTGGAACTACATTGGATACCCACTCTCAATATTTGATAGGTAGAATGAATCCAACATTCAACAACTTTTGAGCTCTTTTACTAGGAGGGCTACTATAGGGTGCATTTTTCCTAGCTTTTGGCACACTAATTGGCATTGGGTCATACTACAAGGTGGTGGATGATCGAGTATGGGTCCAAGATAGGCATATCAACATAAGACTAGGTAAATATATCAGGATAGTCTCTAGTATTGTACAAATGTCTTCTTTTAACTTAAAATCTAAAGTAGATGCTATCTGTGTGAGTTTAAGTTTTGTCTTTTGCACCCCCATTAATGTCCATGTCGTCCTCAACAAGGAGAGGTGATCCATCTTCAATTGGTGTGGGAGCTAATGGAAGATGGAGTTCATTATCAATAGGTATGTTTGCATCAGGTGTTGGTTTAGATAGGCCTTCAAAAGGATTTCCTTGTTCTCCAAAATGTGCGGATGAGCTTAGTAGGGTCTCTAAGCCTTTTTTATGATCTCTTGGAGGGATGTGGTCACAAGATTGCATGAGTTCTAGGATGGCTTCATTGTTTTGGAATGCATCTAAGGTGGGGGATCTTGTTGGTCGTAGTTGATGAGTTCAAGATATTGTAGGTTGAGATGGATGGCAAGGATGGTGTGACCATGAAATAGGCTTGTGGCGGCAAGCTTTTTGAAAGAAGCAGGGATGACATTTTCTTTGCTATTGTCAAGGTCAAAAGAGGTGTGCTTAGTGATATCGAGAGGGAAATTCTACAAGGGCATTGTAATATTCATCATAGGCACCATATCCAAGGCTAGAAGTACCATCATTTGTTGGTAGATCAATAGGATCAAGCGGGTCCTTCTCATCGAGGCTAATACCTTTGCCTTTATTGTTCATATTGCTGCAAATATACAAGGGAATAGGATAATTGTGTTGCTTCAAGTAGGTAGCATATTGCTTATCTCTATAGAGCCACATAGGATCAAAAAATTCTATGTCTTCATCAACGAGGTCACAATTGAAGATGATGGTAGCGGGCCCCCATTGTAGCATGAGGAAGGGATCTTGTATTTTTGGGTGTGGTTGACCAATGGATCAAGGTGAGATGGGAAATTTGGTGATACGAAGGAACTCATGGATCTGATATTCTTCACATCCTTTATCAAGGATTTTGAATGTGGATTTTAGGGATTTTTGCTTGATAGGTATGGTGGAAGGTAGATCACTAGGATTGATGCATGACTTGGATTTGGGAATAGCCTTAGATGATGGACGATGGTTGTTATATTGCCCTTCCAACATCTTGCAATACTGGGAGGGGTGAAGGTCACTAGAAATACTAACTTCTACACTATTGTATGGAAACTTAAGGTAGCATGGTAGGTGGATGGTATAACTTTCATGGTATGGAGCCATGGCTGACCAAGAAGGAGGTTGTTTGGAAGATCTAGGTCTAGGATAGGACATTGAGTATATTACAATGAGGGTCCTACATCAATAGGAAGGCGAATAGTGCCAGTTGATTCTCTCTTTGCATTATCATTGGCCTTGATAGTGATAGTTTGAGAACCCAAAGTTTTTGTTGAATAGCCTAAATGTTGCACCAATTGAAGCGTACAAATATTTAGGCTAGACCCATTGTCTATGAGCACATGCTTTATTTTATGCTTGGATATGACAATGTTGATATGAATGGGATGGTTATGTGATGGACCAAGGGAATGAAAATTATTTGGAGTGAGGTGAGGCGATGATCGGTGGAATGGTGGTTAACAAGGACTTGAAAGTACAAAGGATCGATGTTATTGGGCACTTGGGATTCTTGGAGGATTCAATTAGGATATCCCTATGAGCGAGGGATGTTTGGAGGTGTTCAAAGATGGAAACCTAGGTGTTTGTCCGCTTAAGATGGTTGATGAGGTATTGTTTCTTAGAAGTACGATTGGCTAGAGTAGGGCTTTGGACAATGACTTTGCCACGTCCAGTAGTGACAACACAGTTGGATGTTTTGATTTTGATGGTTTGAACTCATTCATTAGGTTGCTAAATGTGTCCAACAATGGAATTGTAGGTGTGAGGGTTTTTATGATAATGGTGGTGTTTGTGTAGGATTCCCATCCTTGATTTTGCTTAGAAGTGCATTGCTGACTGTGTTTAGAGAATGGGTTTTGATAGTTCCCTAGGTTGTGATTGGGAAAGGTGCTGGATGGTCCTTTGACTTTAATTTTGTTTACTCTCCTATTTGATAAAATGAACACTTGAAATAATGAACATAATTAAGAATGCATACTCGATAGAGGAGTAAAAAGTATATCTTTATTTGCACATGAAGTTATTACAAAAGTAGATCAAAGATGGTCAGCTACGGGTCAAAGTTGATTCGACTAGATCATACTACTTGACGATACAAAATCTATTTAAAGAACCCAATGATTTCCAAGAGGAACACAATTGTCAATTGACTTTTATAACTACTCCAAGCCCACAAACAATTAATACATAGTCAGATAAACCATATGATCGATACATAATAATGGGCATTGTATGCTAATTACATCATCCCCTCCAAAAGAAAAAGTTGCCTTCCAAATAACAAGGAAAACAAGTAAGCATCAAGTAACATTAGGGAATATTTTGAAATGTTGAATTCCAAGAGTTCGACAAGTCTGAAATTTTCTCTAATGGTATTCGATCTACAAGAGCAGAACATTTATCGATTTCAATGTCTCTCATTGTGGATCGGACCTACATTAAATATATAAGGAAGAGACACATCCCATGAGCGGACATGTCTCCACAAAGTGGAGGCATGTCCGTTCATGAGATGTCTCATGAATTGTGCCTTTTCATCTTAACTAAACACCCGATCTCTAATCGGGGTTTGTTACTTAATAAACATAAATGCTTACCAAGATCGATCTGAATTTATCTTGCACAAATAAATAATATCCAATCTGGAAATGATCACCGATAATGATGCTCGATCGGGATCCTATATAAAAACATGAAATGCTAATAATCTGCAATTAATAACCTCTAAATGCAGATCGATAATATACTTGGAATGTAGTAGATTTCGATATAAATGATGAGATCTACAATTAATATATATATGTGTACATACTGACATACTGACATATATATATACACACACGTATGATCATCATTTCTATATCTGACCGAAGCTACCATATTTCAACACTCCCTCTTAGCTAGGGAAGATAACACTAACCAAGTATATAGTGATATCACCTTACTCGTGATATCAGAAGATATGGTATGCTTCTAAGAGAGTCAAGTCACTTGATATTCTTCATAACACATCTTCATTATGGTATGTGCACTGACATCAAGTCACATGATGTCTACCATAATTCATGGCATATCCACGGATATATAATTATCCACCATGATTATCTCTTAAGGATCACAATGATCTTCAACTGATATCAAGTCCCATGATATTCATCAAAAGTGTCCAAGAGATACTATCATGACATGTCCACAGATATCAAGTCACATGATATCTATCATGATAGTTCAACTCATCATTGTAGAGTTGTCACTTTACAATGTCAAATACAAGTGTTCATTATTGAAAGATCGTCACCTTTCAATAATGTACACAGGGGGAGTAGGCCCATAAGGTCATGGAGTCACACACATGACAAAAGAGTTTTCACATTAAACATCTTTATATATTAGTACAATTTATAAACAATTTGAATTTCAGACATAAATATCAAATTACATTTCAACCATACCAAGTTTCTTCCTGAAGTGTTCTACCTTGATTCGGGAGAGAGGCTTGGTGAGAATGTCTGCAGTTTGATCATTTGTACTAACATACTCCAACTGGATCACTTTCCTTTCTACCATATCTCTTACATAATGATAGGGGATCTCAATGTGCTTAGATCAAAGAGTCCCACAAGCAATTTATGAAGCCAAACTGCTTCTCTTGCTCCCATAGAGGCTGCAATGTATTCAGCTTCTGTTGAGCTTTGTGCAACTGAAGACTGTTTTCTGCTACACCAGGATATCATCGTAGACCTCAACCTGAAACAACATCCAGAGGTACTCTTTCGATTATCTTCTTTAGGTTTAGTAGGCTCCCTCTGAATCTTCAAGCACTTGCATCAACCTCCTGACCTCATCGTCCAAGATTTCCTGCAACACATGCTTTAGGAAAATGTTTTCCAGTGCACACCTCTGGTACTGTAGAGAGTTCAGGGTAGACCTCCTCGACCTCATAGCAGATCACTCTATCTTGAATAGGTTTGCGGAGCTACCAATATCAAATCCAGATGACATTCTTAGAGCAATTTTGATCTCAGCAGCTGAAGAGGACTTTCAAGGGTTTAAGACATGGCCTTGCAATACTGCAACCTACACTTCTTCTCAGTGAGTTACATAACTCCCTCTTGATCCCTGCTTCAGAGCTTGCAAAGAAGACTTCTGGAAGTGAACTCCCTCTAGCCACCAACTCAGTCCCATGGCTGCAAGTTGTAACTTCACGCTTGATCATTTCTTTGGTCGGCATGACTTCCTCACAAGATGCCTCGGGCTTTTCATCACTAAGCAATCTCTCATCACCTTGTCCTGAAAGCATTTTAGAGAGAGATTACTAACAGTTTATAATTATCCAAAGAAATATTAAAGCTAGAATCATACAAGGTTTACTATCTCAGGTTATAATATGAATACATAAGAATTTATGAACAATATTAAAACATGAATAAGTAAATCAACCTAAAGGGAAATATATCAAAGGATTAGAATGAAGGGATAAAGAAACTTATCTTTATTGAATTCTGATATAAATTTTCCTTCCATCTTTTACTCCTCTCGAGAGTGCAAATCTCAGTACAACAGAAGACAATCTGCACAACACACATTATGCAGCCATCATATTCAATATCGGACCAGCCTTGTAACAACCTATCCGGTCTACGGTTTTAAAAATTCAACCATCTATCCGTTTCAGCCGAAGAACAACTAACTTGTTTTCATTCTAGGGTTTCCAAATCGTTTCAACTATTCATTTTAAATTTCCAACTAACTTCTAAGTTTTCAGTTTCAGCTGAAAGGTAACATCTAACTGTTTCCATCAACCGTCTCACAAAAGATTAAAACTAAATAACTGTCAAACTAGGGTTTTCCCAAAATAAAGATAATCACTCTAAAAAGAGAATAATTACTAGGGCACGATTAACCAATTCGCATCTTTCTCCTACTTATAAAAACTAGGGCTTCATTTGCAGCTAAAAGAGAATTCAATCCAGATGTCGTTACATTATACACTTCATCAACTAACTTTTAATTTCATTTTCAGCTGAAAAGAAACTATTAATTATAAACATCTAACAGGAATTTGCAGAAGAATAATAATTACTTTTCTTTGCTTCCAGAAGATAACGAATAATTACTACAGCTATGAAACAATATAACAGCTGAATAAATTCAAGTAGCTATCTCACTAAGTATCTGAGAATCTTACAATGTTCATTAACATAAAGAATAGCATTCATGGCATAGATGAAATAGAAATTCAATTACCATTGCATGTACCTGGATTTACGAGAGAGGAAGAAATCCATTTGAGATCATCTCCATACTATCATACTAGGAAATCTTTATCGAGGGAAAGAGAATTATCATCAGGGGCTTTACCGCCCAACCAAGACCTACTAGTCTCCCGAGTTTCTTCAACTGAAGAACCCGCCCTTCACGAGGGTAATCAACATGGATCAATTTATCATCATGCCTCTGAGCCTGGTGTCAAGGACCTATACCTCCTGATCAACCTAACTAAGGGTACCTCCCAACTAGAAAGGCCACTCTGATCAGTGGTATATCCGATACTTGATAGCTGACAGATGCTGAATCTAGCATCGTACCTTGGCCAAGGATTTTAATAGTACTGGCACTCCTGTGCCGATATCTCTGACACTCCTGTGTCGATGTCTCTGGCACTACTGTGCCGTCAGCATTCACCCTTGCTCGACAAGATGTCGTTTGTTCCAAGATTTAAATTATAATTCCCAGAATAAATTCCATTTCTCATTTAATATATTTTATTCCAAGATTCATCTTGCAACAGGGTTCTAAGTTCAAAATCATATTCTTTAGATTTACAGTTTAGATGAAAAGATTGTTTGGCTGAGACAAGCTCATTCCTCCCAAGGAATCATAAATAAGGTTTCAAGTCACAAAGGAAACTCATAATCTGTTCCCATTCAAGTTGATACAATTGTTATTCTCAACAATTCAAGGCAACAGTAACCTTCGGGTCAGGATCGAGTTTTCAAGAACTCAATAAATATTCTTATATGATATAATCAGCACTATGAATGATAACCAGGTCATGATTTTGTTCACTGATTAGACAAGATTGTCTGAAAATATATTGATTGTCCTTCCCAAATTTCACAATTGGAAGTTGTTCAGTTTAAAGCCTAGCAATTCCCATTTACAATTCCAAGCTTGGTCACAACAAGGAAACGAAGAAGACATAAACTCAACAGAGATAATGTATGCAAGGGGCCTGCTTTGGCTTGATTAGGTTAGATTGAATTGTCAGGGAGTATCAAGATAGTCCCCCTGTTTTCCAAGAATTGGAAAATAAATTCTGAATATAGTCCCCACAAGTTTTCAAGGTCTAAGTCAAAACTTGACCCCAAGATTGGAAAGGAACGTGTTGTTTAAGACTATACTAGCTCATTAGACAAAGGGTAGCAGTGCTCGAGTGAGATCCCTAACCCACCAAGGATGATAAAATAAAGAGGAATTTGTTATCATCAAGGATGGCATTGGTTGCCAGACCAATGAAGACTTAAGATTTGACACAAGAAATTTGATGTAAGCCACGAAGCAACAGAAGAGACTAACTTCGATTTTATTGCAGCTTAATTATAATAGATACCCAACCAGATTAAATTGAACATTTTCTTCTAGACTAATCATTCCAGCCAACGATGAATCCATCTACAGAAAATAATTAATGATAATACTTTCGAACCAACATTCAATTTTATCATATCCTTTATAGCTAATAGTATTCACATGTTCAAGCTATCGAGATGAGGAAACATGAAAATTCTACATACGTGCCTGGGAAGATTCGATTTAATTATCCTTAACCTCCAAACTTGTTGAGAGTCCGCTAACAAACTCAGCTCTGGAGACGCAATCAAGAAGAGACTTCCGCCACAGAGTAAAGGGTTAAAAAAAATACAACAGATACCTTTCCCGTTCACAGCTATCCCTGGATTATATTGAAGAGGAAGAACTAAGATAGACTCTGGTAAATGAGGAGAAGGATGGAATGAATTCGGTCCAAGTACAGAGACAGAATGATACCAATGGTAACCCCCGATTAAAGGAAGTGGCGGTGAGATAAGTAAGTTGATTTTCCCCATGCTAGCTATCGAGCAAAACAAGAAATACATTTCCAGAAGTAAAGCCCCCCCCCCTCCACGACCCTTCACCTGTCCATTCTTGGACGTTTCGAGCCTGAGGGTAGCGCGAGCCTGAGGAGACGAAATTTCAAATGTCGTTCCCAATTTCCATTAAATTTAATTTTTCATTAAGTTCATTCAAAAGTTCGCCTCTTCTAAAGACGTCATTAAATTGTACTCGATTATTAAATTAATATTTTACATCTTCAAATACATTTACTTGTAATTTTATTCAAAAGTTGATTTGCTCAACTAAGAGAATGGTTAAAAATATTTAATTATATCAATTATAAAAAAAAATAACCAATTGAAATCTTCAGAAAGGTGATTATTCTTTTTATTTAATTTAAATTGACTTATTTAATTAATAATTATATTAAGCCATTAATGGACAAGTTACAATCTCGATTCCTTGTCTTACACCGGCTTAAGGTAGACAATAAAATTGATCCATTGTTAACCATGTCCTCTCCCTGATGATATTTCCCTTCCTCTCCTAGCGTCAACAATCCTGCATCCGCTGACAAGGAATATGGTTAGATCGTTCTCAACGGCTAAATAATATGCATTTAAATTTAATCTCGTGATATCATTCATCTTCATGTGAACAATAAATTCCCTTGTAAATTAATAAAGTTCGTTAACATTATAGTTACGATAAAAGAACAACTATTGCATTCTCAATGTCATAACCACATGAAAACAGTTATTTGTAACTAATCATTGCATTCAAAATACATAACCAACATATAGTCTCAATGTAAGGGATGTGACAAGCCGAGGGCAACATTGCAGTCCAAACACAAAGAGAATTTTATCGAAGTGATCATCCAATCACAACGAAAATATGCAGTTCTCTTTTCATCTCAGAGTCACACTCAGAGATCTTCACAATTGCAAGGAATAGAGGTATCTCCACAGGATCTTGTCACAAAGATCTCTTATTCAAGAGAAACCGCAATTTTGATTATCTCGATCCACAATCTTCCTTCGTCAGGTTCAAGGCCACTCAAGCCCGAACACGGCTCCGAATAGATATTTCCTCCAGTGATAGAATCGTATTTTCTAGACAGGTAGCAATATCTTTATGCAATTGTATGGCAACATGCAACTACAAACACTGTGATGACAGCAATAAAACACCCAAGGAACAACTCACAAATCGCCCCCTCATAAGGATTATTATTCTCAGCTTGATAAATTTAGCTTATCCGCACTTGAAATGTCAACGATGGCAAAAGCATAGTCCTGATCACCTTCCCAAATATAGCCGGATTCCTCAAGTATAGTCGACTGTGCTGGCGAATATATTATTCGCTCTAACTCAGTCTTCCGCGAAAGAGAATAGATGTAGTAATTTCAGGAGAAGCCCGAAAGACTCCCTCAACGTCTTGTCGTGACAATATGCATAGGACGAGGAATAAATATCAATCTCCAGATTACCCCTGTTCTGATGATGGTTAAGATTGACACGACACTATATGAATATATATTTATAAGTGCCCTTGCTCAAATGCAAATCGAATGCCCAACGTCAACCTCATACCACCCGATCATGCAACGATATAATTGCTCCAGGCCTTCACGTCTCTATTCATAGATTCATTGGCAAAGATGAAATACAATCGGCTTTTTCCCTCACACAAATTGTTAGTGCGGAGCATACAAACACTTATATCTTTAACTCCACTCCATGAGTTCCCGTGTAAAACCCCAATCAAAAAGGAAAGCAAATTGCTGTTTGAGTGCGAACGGAACTCGGCATCTTACAGTTTGAGTCGTATACTTGCAAATTTTCCATCCACTTAAGCCGTCATTCATGGTGATTATGTTGCAGTAGGATGTATTTTAAATTCAAATGGTTAGTTCAATTGTAATATACCACCATATAGTTCTTGATCTTGGTCCATGCACTGCTGCTAGCATACCCTTATCATAAATAGGTAAAATCTTACTTTTCACAGAGCTTATAGCTCTAAAAGGCAATTGACCTATTCTGTTGCATTAAAACTGCTCAAATCCCCAACATGAAATAATGCGCAGAGATCATGTAGTCAAGACGGAACCAATGAAGTGCGATTCCTGATGAAGAGATGTCTCTGCTGACAATTACACGAGAATTTGAATTGTGTCGCTGGTATGATGGCCTCACAGTCCCGGCAATTGCTACCACTCTTTATACAGTCTGCTAGGATGCTCGATCGGAGTCTTAGCTCAAACTAGATTTCCGTGATTCGTACACGCGAAGGCTTCGATCCAGAAACTGAATTCTTAACCGCTGAGTTCCCATCGCCTGGACTCAAGACATTTGCAATATCCTTGTAACCTTCAGTGATTAATACATCCACGATTTGCCTTGTTTACTCGATACCATCCTTTAATCTGCCTAGCGATGACTTTGTCTTCCCCGTCAGATGGTCTGAATGTGATATGCAAATATTATCACGCAATTCCCAACATTGCTTCTCGACACCTTATTGTCTCCCGAAATGACCAATGATAAAAGGAATTTAACCACAACGGTCAAATAAGAGATGCCCGATATCAGGTCTTGGATAAGCCACGATAAATTAAATATCAGTGATCAAGAGGAATCCGCGGCTGAGATTATAGAGAATTTGCGTCAATTTTAGAAGAAGATAACGGAAAGAAATCAAGGGCAATCACGGCTGAAAGGAAACGGGCCAGCCTTCCACACGGATGAGGTGAGGACGAGTAAAGGAGAGCATCATTATCTGCCAGACTCAAACCAAGGCCACGGGACTTCTACCAGACACAACAATAGTCAGCGCTGAGGCTCGTATTGAGGTCTAACATACAGCAACCTCCATTACAGTCGTCTAAGAAGTGAAACATAAAACTCATATTGTATCTGGCCGACCAATATATATATATATAACTATGAGTGATTCATTCCTTGTAGCAGTGTGGTGTATAAGGATGGCGAGAGCCGGAGGCTACACAGCCATCATGCCATCGAAAATCTCCCGGCTGTGTTTGAACTGGAGGAGTATGCGCTTGGAAGGGGATATAGATTAAGAAATTCAGACTTGTGAATTTTTAACCATGGCTCTGATACCATGTTGAATTCCAAGAGTTCGACAAGTCTGAAATTTTCTCTAATGGTATTCGATCTACAAGAGCAGAACATTTATCGATTTCAATGTCTCTCATTGTGGATCGGACCTACATTAAATATATAAGGAAGAGACACATCCCATGAGCGGACATGTCTCCACAAAGTGGAGGCATGTCCGTTCATGAGATGTCTCATGAATTGTGCCTTTTCATCTTAACTAAACACCCGATCTCTAATCGGGGTTTGTTACTTAATAAACATAAATGCTTACCAAGATCGATCTGAATTTATCTTGCACAAATAAATAATATCCAATCTGGAAATGATCACCGATAATGATGCTCGATCGGGATCCTATATAAAAACATGAAATGCTAATAATCTGCAATTAATAACCTCTAAATGCAGATCGATAATATACTTGGAATGTAGTAGATTTCGATATAAATGATGAGATCTACAATTAATATATATATGTGTACATACTGACATACTGACATATATATACACACACATGATCATCATTTCTATATCTGACCGAAGCTACCATAGCTCCAATAGAAACTAGTGAAAGCGATATTGTAGATAAAGACACGGCAGAGCTTGGGAAGCTTTTAGTTCTAGGCTTCCGGACTTGGAGTACTTGAAAATCAAATGAGTTTGGGGGTCTAGGGGCAACACCCTTGGTGGGATTGAGGACAAAGCCCTTATGAGGTTTGGGGACAGCACCCTTAGTGGATTCCTTATCGTGATATAGGGCAGGAGTCAAGGAGTAGAGCCCCCACCCACCAAGCCCAAAGTAAGACATTCAAAACCACACAAACCTTCATGGCACACATCATTTTCATGATTTTTTAAGAGGAAAAAAAACAAAGTTGACAAAGCAAAAAAAATTGTAGTGTTTAACCAACATATGCCAATATATGAATAATGATTCAGACCAACCAAGAGACCCCATTCACATTGAAAGCTGAGAATGTTGCACCCAATCTATCACTGAACCCAAATAGTACTATAGGAAAATCAAAAGCATTTTGATCATGAAAATGGTGTTCAGTATCCCCATATTTTAGGAGTGCACTTTCATCTAGTTCACCAATCTATATGAGGAATTCCCTATTTTTGCCAAAGTCATAGTCGGAAGAACCAACTCTAATGTCTTAAGTCAAACTCTACGAACAACCCCAATTTTTTTTGATGCAAAACCATGTTCCAATTGGTTGTATGATAGATGATGGAGGTATAGACTCTATGGTGGATAAAATTAGTTTATGCTATATGATGAAGAATGTTGATGCATTCTGTATAGTGGCATCGATAAGGGGGTTGCACAATAGTAGTAAAGGCGTTAGGATGCAAAAAGGGAAGTAGTATGGCAGGAGTAAAGGCATTAGGCTACAAAAAGATAAGTCAAATGGCAAGAGTAAAGGCGTCAGGCTGCAAAAAGGTAAGTTGCATTGTAGGAGTAAAGGTGTTAGGTTGCAAAAAGGTAATTTCTATGATGGGTGCATGAAGATTGAAGCATACGACTAATGAAATGAAGATAAGTCATACAATAGGATGAAGGATATGAATTTGCCAAAGGGTTCGTATGGTGCATGAAAGAATAGTTAGTACAATAACATTTATAGCAGGTCGTACGCTAATATGTGGGAAATGTATGGAAGCGATACCTAGGCTAAATTGTTCTATTGAATTAGAAGGGATAATTGTATTGTAGCAATGAGGAAACTATCCCATACAACAGAGGTAAAAGAAATAGATTGTATGGTGCTAGAATTTAATTGCAAAGAACAACCATGTTATACAAATGCACTAAGGGCAAATTGTGTAGTGGTAAAAAATTGCAAAAAAATTGGAAATTTTGTACTAATAGGCTATATGATGAAGGCACAATTAAGCTATATGGTAGGAGAAGACATAGGCCATATGTACTAGGGTGATCATTAATAATTAATTTTCTAATATTTGACTTTTCTATCCCATACAAGCTTGAACTTATTATTTTTTATGTTTCTTCCATGTGGGGCCCACTTTTTATCTTTCTCTCTTTTTTTCATCTGTTTGATTTGTTTTATGGTATTTTTCCTATAAATTCCCTCTGAAGCATGTCATAATCTAACTTCATTGATTTGTAAATCGTTAGTGAAATCTAGGGATTTTTCTTGAATCAAAATTGTCAACTTTTGCGAATCCCTATGTCCGACACACAAACAATCTAGTTTTTCCAAGTCAGTCTTCATTGGTTGC
>VDFB02033692.1:0-14313 GCA_007258455.2 Sequoia sempervirens | reverse complement strand
ACTATTTTTTCCAAATATTCCACCAAAGTCTCCAAATTTCCAAAGAAAAAATACACTAAAAAAATAGATGATTTGTACTTTCTTCAGTGCACCCACATAGAAAACAAAGAGATGACCCACAAAAACCTCATTTCCTGGTATTATCCTAGATGAGGCATTTGTTACAACTCAACAACCATAAGAACATATTGCACTTGGGCCACCCAACCTTATTCTAGATGTGTTTCCACCAAGGATAAACTCCCACATTAGCATGATGGGACTCCAAAGAAGCATACCCTTGAACAATATAATATATACCCTTAGACTCATGTCCCCAAGCAAGCAAATCATTGTCCTCTGAAGAACAACAAGGCCGCTTAGGAAGAATAGACATCAAATTATCTCGCTCTTCTTAAGAACACCATTCAAGCCAACCTTTCAGATTTATCCACTGATAGACCTATAGTTAGGGTGAAAATCTTAGGGAAAAAGCATAAACAAATTATAATGAAACCCTAACAAGCACAATAGAGCACAAACTAGCGTGAAATGAAAATAAGAAAGAAAATAAAATCGATCTCCAAGATAGATTTGATTTATCTCCATTGCTCTTCTCCACTTGCATGAGAATGCAAGATTCTGAAGATTTGATTGTTGATTGCTCAATTCAGCAGCATAATATTGAGATGGAGATGATAGATAGAAATGGATGAATGATTCAAGAATAATTTTGGCAGCATAAGGATACTTGAAGAATCAACCCCCCAAATGCCTTATGAGAGGCTTGATTTATAGGCAGGGTCTGATTTGGATTGATGGTTAAGATTGGATGTCAATACGATGTCTTAATCAATGGCCAAGATTGAAAGTTGTAGTATGAAATAGGGTTAGGGAAAAATTAGAGCAATGATAAGGATTAATGGCCAAGATTGAATTATAAGATAATTCAATCAAGGGTAGAAAATGAATGAGACAAGAGAAGATAAGAATGGCACAGATAATGAGGTTGACATAGAAAAAGAGGTTGTTGAAGGAAATTAAATAATTATAAAATTATTTAATTTGGGAGGGAAGGTGAATAATTAAATAATAAAAGCATTATTTAATTGTAAAAGAAATGTAACATCTTTTTGATAAAGTAAGCAACATTTACAGGGTGTTATACCCTTCACATAGAGCCACAAGGACCAAAATAGTTCAAGTCCATAAAAGCATAAAAAAATAGAAAGTCCAAAAACACACACAACGGATTGACAACACATAGACGAACAACGAACCAGCAATAGACTACCTAGCATCTTCCCAGTTCTTAGACAAGAGATGGACAAAATCATCTCCAACCCATTCTTGATGGTCTTCAGTCTTTTTCATGTCCATCTCATCCTTCATTACCACCGACAGGGTACTCGTGACACAGTGAACCAGCTTGATCGTGAAGTGGGTCAAACACAAAATTTTTTGTCCAATTTGTCCAATCTTTCTTTCAACACACTGAGCTCCTCCCCACCAACAACAGTGTTACAAAAATGTAACATGTTGACTTTTAAATTAAATAATAATTTAATTCAAAAGTGGATGAAAATGACAAATTAGTAAATAATTAAATAAATAAAATTTATTTAATTATAGAAGAAGAGGATAATGAATAATTAAATAATTAAAACAATTATTTAATTTTAGTAGAAAAATGACAATAATTAAATAAATATGCATGTATTTAATTATAGAAAGGAAGGGGCTAATTAGTGACGTAATTAAATAAACAAAATTTATTTAATTAATCAAGGGAAGAATAAAGGAAAAATGAATTAATTAACTAATTAAGAATTATTTAATTAATAGAGGAATATGACCTTAAAAGATAATTAAAATTATTTAATTATGCAAGTAGAAGGAGGAATTGATATGAAAAGGTGGGTTCATAGGTGAAGGGCAATTTTCAGTGTCTACAAGACCAAAGAGCCTCCCAAATAAGAAGAATATTTGAAACTACTCACCTTGGACCACTCAATAGCCACAAAAATATCACTTAAAGGTTGAAGATGAGGGAAATATGATAAAACTAGAGGGTGACCATCCCAAGAATCAATCAAAAAAATAGCTTGCTCCCCTTTCTAAGTGATCCAAAAAAAGGCCTTTCTTAATGAGGGTTGAACCCCTTTTAATAGTTCTCCAAATCATAGAACCTTTACTAGACAATTCCATTCGAGTAATATCCTCATTAGTCATCCCTCCTAAGTATTTGTGATTCAGAACACGAGCCCATGATTAGTCTAGAAATTTACACCACCTCTAAAGTAATTTTGTAGCCAAAGCAAGACTATTCAGTTTTGACTACCTAAGTCCCATGCCACCATTATCCTTTGGTTTGCAAACCCGATCCCAACTCACCAAACTCCATTTTTGAGTGTCAAGATTCTCTACTCATAATTTTTTTTTGGTAATGGATTCAAGCTCCTTGAGTACACTCTAAGGATCAAATAACACTATGAATCTGTACAAAGGGAGAGCCTGGAGAACAAAAGACACAAGAGTCACCTTTCTAGCAAAATATAGTTATCTAAAGGTCTAGTGGTTGACATTAGACCGAAATTTGTCCAAGATCTTCTGCCAGTCAGTCCTCTTCAAGGTGCTAGCACATAGGGAAATCCCTAGATACTCCAAAGGAAGTTTGCTAATATGAAAGTAAAGAATGTTGGCAATTTTGTTCTAGATCAAAGCAAGAGTATTGAAAAAAAGGATCTAAGACTTACCCTCATTGATCTATTGGACATACATCTAGATAAATATTTGGAGCCTTCTTGAAGTTAACTTCATCCTCAATTCTAGCAACACCCATGAGAGCAATATCATCAACAAACTATAGATGAGACTTCCCATCCAATCCACGCGCCCAACTTCAGCCATGAATGGAACCCATATCTCTATGTTGTTTCAACAACCTCCCAAAACCTTTAGCCATCAAAATAAATAGATAAGGGGAAAGAGGGTCCCCTTGCATGAGTCCTTATCTTGGAGAAAAGGTAGGTGAGGGGGATCCATTAAGAAGAATAGAGAAAGAAGATGAGGTCATGTAGCTCATAACCTAAGAGATCCAGTCTATGTAGGCCAAAGCCAAAAGCCAAATCCCAAAGCATGCACTGTTAAGGACAACTCTATGTAGGCTTTAGACATGTCAGCTTAATGAACATGGCTTTTCTTTGGAAAAGAGGATATGTAATGCAAATAGCTTTAGCCACCACCATATACCATCCTTAATCACTGCACTTAGCAAAACCTCCTATTCCCGAGAGAAATCAAAGGGGCTCAAATACCTCTTCGGTCTTTCAACAATCTATGTGAACCCCAATCCCAAATGCACCGCAAAATAATGAGAACAAACACATTAAGTTAGAGATTGCAAGCAAGAACAAGGATTCCCCATGAAATCCATTTACAAAACTCAAGTTAGGAAAATAAACAATGAAGAACACAATGAAAACAACAAAATAGATTGAATCCTAATTTAAATTTGCAAACTCATGATCCCATGGGGGAATTGGTGCCAATTTGATGTGAAAATTGGCCCTTTCCCAATTCCTATGATGCAAGATTGATATGTTGAAGATATGTTGATGAGTGATCCACTTTGTTGATGAAGGATGAATGCTTCCAAGCTAAAAACCTGCATAACCTAGCTATGATTCAATGATATTTGATAGAAATGGCTAAATATTTTAGCATAATAACTTTGCATAATTTGTGGATGATTAAATGAGGGATATGAGCTTTTTATTTATAGAATGCCAAGATGGATGAATGTCCAAGTTTGAGGCAATCAATGGGACTAACATTCATCGATGGAAAGATGCACCACTTGTCAATCTATGAGTGGATGGAGGGATGTACAGTTACAGTTAATGCCAATGTATATTTTTGGAATTTCAAATTTGTTGAAATGACAAGCAAGAGGGAAGGGAAAATGCAATAAATGCCACTTGGCTCAAGGAAAAGGACTTGTAAGATGGAGTAAATGCCTTATTGGATGTACATGTCAACTTGGAATTTGAATTCAAACTTGGAGGAATATTCCAAAAGATGCCTTGTTGAGAAAATAGAGAGTTTAATAAATCAATTAAATCTATTTTTCATATCGGAAGTTGCAAAATCTAGGAGGATTTGATGGATTAAAGACTAAGATTAATCAAGATTTGATTAATTTAAAGAGAAGATTAAGCTGATTTGACCATTTTGACTTAGATTTTAATATTTAGTAGCTCAAAATAGGAAAAGAATGATTTAGACTTAGTTAAATAAATGTTTGATTTATTTAACCAAAGAGATGATATTAGATTAGAATTAGATAAATGTTTGATTTATTTAATTTAATTAGATGAACACAGAGATTTAATCAAATAATATGGATTATTTAATTAAATAAAAGATAGGAAGATAAGCCTAGCTAATTACATAGAGACAATGATTTAATTAAATAGAGGGATTTATTTACTTAAAAAGGGGAATTATGATTACTTTAATAAAATAAGGCTATTCGATTAAATGGTTAGACAAAGGGATAATTCATGATGAAGCGATGTTAGTAGATCAAGCTCTAGAGGTGTATGTACGTTTCACGTGTCTACGCGATCCAACAGAGTGATGATAATCTTGTAGGTCACATTGCACAAAAATAGGCTGAAAAGAGTTTAAGGAATTGGGACCTTCTTTCTTAGGAATTAAAGTAAGAAAGGTGGAATTGATAACCTTGAGCATTTTCTTATTTTTATGACTCATGAACCACCTCCAACAAATCCACTTTGATGGTATCCAAAAATTCCTGAAAAAACTCAATGGGAAAGCCATCCAGGCTTAGGGAATTACCTTTGTTCATTTGAAAGACTATATCTTCAAGTTCCTCCAAAGAGATGGGCACCATAAGAGAGTTATTCATCTCCACTGAGACCAAAGGGAGGATGCAAGCCAAAACCAAGTTATCCTCCTCCAAGGCAAGATGAATATTCTCTGAGAAGAGAGAATAATAGTACCAGACCACCTCCTTTATAATAGCTTGATGCGAATTTAACTGTTCCCCCTACTTGCTGACATGAGAAAGGTAATAATATTCCCACCTCACATGCCTTTTATTTGAATTATGAAAAAGGTAGTATTCTGTCGATCCTTCCTAAATCAATCAATCCAGAACCTGTTTCAAAAATCTCCTCTTTGGCTCCCAAACCAAGCTCCTTAGACATTTTGACAGCTGCATAGAAAACCCATTGTCATCCCCTCTTCCTTGATTTTGAATGTGATGCTATCAAGCTGATCCTAAATCTGTTTCTACCTATAAAAGAGGTTACCAAAGACTATTTTATTCCATCTCTTTAGCTTGAATTTGACAAATTGAAGCCTCTTGAAGAAAGAGAACATCATAGTACCAAAGGCAGGCCTCCCTTCAAACTTTTAAAACCACATAAGTTGATTGCAGAGCTATGGTCCTTCCAGGCCACATTTAGTTCCCCAAGGAATTTAAAGGGGGGTTGCTTAGCCATAGAGAAACAAGAGGATGAGAACTTAATTGACCAATGATTTGACCTTTTCCACCCCAAGAGCTCAAAGGAAGAAGTCCAATTATTTCCAACCCATTCGTCAGAGACAATAAACTTGTCAATCCTCTCAAAAATAGATCCCTCCCCACATCTTCAATTATGATAGGTAAAGGTCCCATTAATGGGTTGAGCATCCACTAAATTAAGAAACTTGATATTGTCTTGTAGCAAGGAAGAAGAAGGACCCAAATGGCTAACTCCCCCTAAATTTTCTCCCAAGTTGCATATACAATTAAAGTCTCCTACCAAAATCCAAGGACAAGAAGGACCAAGAGAGTGAATAAATTTGATGTGAGACCAGAGCAGAGTCTTACCTGGAAAATCATTAGGTGCATACACATTGGTGAATAGAGCTACTGCGCTTGAATCAAAACAAGACACCAACAAAGAAAGAGAGGTCCTACCCGTTATCCACCAGAGAGGTGAGATCCTACAAGGGTCCCATATACACACAACACCTCCAACAAAACTTGGAGTGCCAGCACATTGGGCTCTTCCATACTCATGAGTTTTGGATGCAGTATTCATCATATCTTCAATAGGAAGCTTGGTTTTTTGAATGAAAAGAATTGTCCGGTTTGTGATCATGAACTAATTTATGAGTAGCCTTTTGTCTAGGGATGCTACTCAAACCCCTAGCATTCTAGGATATCACAATCATTTATGAGAGGAATCAAAATGGGAGTCCAATGTCTTAACAACACCACATTCCACCAAAGACTCTCCCATAATCTTCATCTTCTCCAAGTCCTTTTTCCTTCCTACTTTATCCATCTTATCACCAGTCACTTTCTTTAAGTTATTTTGGTGGATTCCAAGGAGCACAACCCATTCTTCTTCTTACCATCATCCTTGAGCCCACAATGAGTCTCCAATTCATTTATCCCTTCAATACCTATGTATTAGACCCCCTTTCCCCTTAGAGGTTTTTCTTTGCTTTCTACTCAAATTATCATTGGCTTTAAGTTGATACTATTAAGTATCCTCAAGGTGAAAAGCCTCAATACAATTATCTCATCTTGGATAATAAGTTGTAGGCCACTGATGTGCCCCATTGACTTTTCCTAGTCTAGTTCATGGTGTCTAACTCAAGTGGTGAGTTCATATAACTCTTTGAAATCCTATTTTAGAAGATCTAAATAGTTATCCTACAATAGAAATTTTTCTCTTATCTCAATTACAATTCAATTCTAGTGGGTGGGCTTCTCTTTCTCATGCCTAGTTCAATCTAATTATGACTCCTTCCACCATATTACAACATGTCTTTTTATATTTTTTGGGTATTTTTCATCCTTTATATGTCTAAGATGTCCTCAAACTTCACATAATCTTCCATTTTAGTGACCCAATAGATCAACACCTTAGGATTCAATGATCAAGGGAAACTTGGCACCTCTATGCATGCACCTCTACTAATCCTCAATATGGCTCACACCAATCTATCTTCACATGTATCCATGTTTATGGATTTCATTTATTACCCCTTTTTTTATATTAATATGGAAAAATAACACTATCACCACTAGATATCTATCACCTAATTGACTACCATCATTGCCCTACTCTAGTACAACTTGTATAGTTTCCACTTAACAATTGTTTTACTACCATCTAATTTAAATTTCATTGCTTCCATTGGATCGATGTTACCACTCTTCCTAACACCCACTTGATACAATATTCCTAATAGGTTTAATATCCATATTAGTATGAAAATACAATAATTAACATTTATAGTACATAATTAGTTTCCACATTTGTGACCATGTCAGTGTCTATTCTACATAGTTAATTATCATGTTTGTATCTACGTAGCATGTTAGTAGTGGCATGCCATATTTATACTATTACATTAACTTAATAACATAATTAGCGTGTTAATTTCAATATGAGGTCATGATAATGTTAGAGTAATAATTCATTAGCTAATAATTAATTGATATTTAATTGATTATTAGGCTAATTTCACTTCATGCACTTAAGCTAAACTTAGGAGTATTTTTTTCTTTTACTAGAGTGAGTTATTATTGAATCATTCTCTCATCACATAAGATGATGACACTTGTCATGATCTAATCCCTTTCTCATTTAGGGTTTTCTCTTATAAGCACTCTCCTTCATTATATTATCACTCTTGAGGTTCATTATTACTCTTGAGGTTCATTATGTAAGTTCTTTATTTTTGAGGAAATAACAAATAATTATTTGTAACTCTCTTGTGTGGAAGGTGTTCTCATTTGTTGTTTGATCTTACATCTTGTGTGTTTTTCATAAACTTGACATGGTATCATGGATTCAACAAACCCCTTCTCAAATTTTGAGGGTTTTCTTCAACTAGGCTTATAAGGACTTCAAATATGAAATCTTCATATATTTTTTTGTATATTTTGGAGTTGGGTGATTTTTTGGTGCATTTTGGTGCAAAAAGGACCTCACCATTATGCTAAAGAGGTTGAACAGACAAATTTTAATATAAAATTTGCCCAATTTTGGTGTCAATAGTCTAGGAGGCAAAAAAAATTGCCACAGAGGTTTGTATAGCCCTGTATATTTTTTTTTCAAAAAAAAAAAAGGTCAATGACTTTGTTTTTATTTCGAAAAATATTAAATATAAAAGGCAATTTTTTTAAAAAGGGCAAGTTTTATTTTAATTGGGTGCACCTTTTTTTTGGAGGGGGAGGGTATTTACAAGTACCTTCCACCACAGGCTTGCAAGCCCCACTCCACCCACTGGAAGAGTTTTCAAACCCTCACAGTTGCCTCCACAACCACTAATGGCGGTATACCTACAATTAGTGGCTATTTTGCCACCGTCCTGTCGGTGGACATGTTGACACCCACCAAAACCTTTTCCAACAACCATTTTTTGACCACTACGAAGGAATATTTTGCTTATTCAGCGATTCCAAAATTTGGAAGTAGTACTAAAATATTTTGAGCTCTTTAAGCATATTTCAAAAAGGTAGGTATTTCTCAATGACCAGACTTTTTTGTCGATAGAGAAAATATTCTTTTAATATTTTGCTAACGTCAGTGATACATATTGTTGGTAGGGCCCCTCCAAGCCCCCTTTGGCCCTAAAAGAGAAATTGTTTCTTTTGTGTGTACAATATTGAAATTGGGTGAACTATCTATATTGTCAGAAAATCAAGGTTTCATGTACTTTCTAGTAGTGTGGGTCTCATCACCATTTTTGGCTGTGGATGCATTATACAACTTGCCAAAGTCATAAGAGTTGTTTACACTCTTGAGCTCACAATTTTTGACTAGTTTCTCCATTTTTTCATGATTTAAAAAGGTCTTACAGGGATCTTCACAACTATCTATGCACATTTTCTAGATTTTTCTCCAGGTACATTTTGTTCATTTTTTTGTGTTTTCACATTCTAGTGAATTACTTGGAAATTTTAGCTCTTGGAAACTTTTTGTTTGTGTGGGATGACTTGTTTTGGATTTTCTACATGTATTTCTATCATTTTTTCCTATTTGGGCATTTTCAACATGTTTTATAAGCATTTTCTCTTTTGTATATGCACTGAGATACAATGCCACTATTGTACATGCTTTTTGAGGGTTTCGTACATCTTATTGTGCCTTTTGTACTCTTATTATGTTGTAAAGTGCCATGGGGGGGGGGGGTTGTGTAGGCCTTTTTTTTTTTCCTTCACACCTTTGTTAAGTGAATGTTCCTTTCATGAGAGTAGCAAATCAAAATGGTTCTTGTCTCATGCGAATGTGTCTTATTTTGCACACCATTTTTCAGTTGTAGGTACTTTCATGTGCACATTCAAATGTTCTTTATTATCCTTTGTGCACTTCTTTGTGACACATAGTTTTAGTGGACTTGTCTTGACTCTCACTTGTCAGCATTATGGGGGGGTTTCTATTGTTGGTGCTAATGCTTCCTTCGTTTCATTTTTGGAGTAATCTATGTATCTAGTTCTTGTTCTATGTACTAGGTGCATGTAGCAGTTGGTTACCCATACATTTTGGTGAGATGGATCATTTACCATATGGATACTCTTGCATTCCTATTTTTTAAGGTGACCTTCCATTTTCACTTTATTAGTGTTCTTCATACTATTAGTACCTGAATTTTTGACTTGTTTCTTATGTGGTTTAGTAGTGTCGTTGGGGTCACTCATGCAGATTCATGTGCCATTTATATCTTCAAATGCTAGATGTTTTCCTTTGTTTTCCATCTGATCATTGTTCGAGTAGTATCATTAGGGGTACTTATGCATATTCTTATCTTCTTGATCTTGATCATCCTCCATTTTAGAGGAGGTTTTTCATTTCAACACTATATTTGTCATCATTCAAAAATTGTCTATAGCTTCTTCATGCTTCAATGATGTTCTTCATGTTCTTATTGTTTTTAGGACATTATTTTGAGGCTTCTTAGTCCTTCATTCGTATTTCTCTCTTTTGGTGAGGAGTTTTTCCCATGAGGTTTTATCCTTTTCTCCAGTTATGAGAGATTAGTTTGTTTGTACATGGGTACCTCATCAAGCCTTGTTTATCAGGACCTATTCATGCTTTCTTTGTTTTTTATGCATTAATTTTTTTAGGGTTTTTAGTTACTCCCTAAGTTTTCACTTATGGGGGGTTTTAGAGTAATAATTCATTAGCTAATAATTAATTAATCTTTAATTGATTACTAGGATAATTTCACTTCATGCACTTAAGCTAAAATTAGGAGTGCTTTTTAATTTTATTAGAGTGAGCTATTATTAGATCATTTTGTCTCATCACATAGGATAATGACACTTGTCATGATCTAATCCAATTATCATTTATGGTTTTCTCTTATAAGAACTCCCCTTCATTGTATTATCACTCTTGAGGTTCATTATTACTCTTAAGGTTCATTCTATAAGTTCTTTCTTTTTGAGGAAATAGTAAATCATATTTTCAACTCTCGTGCATGGAAGGTGTTCTTGTTTGTTGTTTGGTCTTACATCTTATGTGTTTTTCATAAATCTAATAGATGATATCATCCCTAAGAAAACTTCAATGGAGAATGAATTTTGAATTGTAGCTCAAAATTGAATTTATTTTTAACCTTAACTAAGTTTTTGCATAAATATATCATCAAACTTAAGTTATTCTCCCTTTTTTTTATATAAATTATATAAAATTACTATGAAGTTATAAGCACATGATTAGGGATTTTAGTAAATGCACTACATATAAAATACCATTTTTTTTGCAAGGGGGATGTATCGAGGTGTGTTGGTGTATTTTGACCATCCTCTCTTTTATGGGGGACATTTATGCTCTCTCTTCAATGTGATCTTCTCTTTAGGGGTATACATTTTATACATGAGTGCCTAATATGTCGTATTAAATAGGGTCTATCCATTTCACTCACCTAATTTAATATTAAGGGTGTATTCATGTAAATAATATACTATTTCACCTTAGGTTATATTCATCTTTCTTTGGTGGATATTATGTTGATTGTCTCTAGTTATTTTCGATAATTCTAGGATATATTTCTTTATTTGTTAATTTCTCTAGATAGGTTTAGAGATAATGTTGCTAATTACAGAGGTTGAGTTGTCATTCTCATATATTCATGTATTATCCATAGAAAACAACTTCATTGTATTTTTTTAGTCATGTGGTGTTTCTATTTTGGATGCTCATTTTGGTGGATAAGATTATACTGTGTTCCATCATCCTTTCATGACTACAAGTCTTTAATTTCTTGCACTAGGTAGTTATTTTCTTCGAATATGATTTTTTCCTAGGCTTGATTTGTTTTAAACCTTATCATAAACCTTACCTTATGATATGATTAAAATTGTGTTTTCTTTTTTTATCTAAATTTATTCTTTTTGTATATATTTATTTCAATAATTTTGCTTTTATGATGAGAATTTAACTCAAATATTTCATATTTTATGAATTGACACACTTTTAGGACATGTATGATAAACATGTATAAAATTTAACTAGTAAGATTTTTTTTTCTATTTATGGGTTGGTTTTCCATCATATGTGTGGAATAATAACTTAGTTCCTTCTAGCATGTTATTATCATCAGGGGAAACCATAGGGGTGCTTGTTATTTCCTTACTTTCAATTAGATACTCTATGTGATTATTTAGTTGTTTTAAAAGGATTATGGAATATGGATGGACATCACATGTAAATATATTAATAATTTTGAAATGGAAAAATATTTATTTAATACAAAATATTATATTCACTTAGAATACATTACATTCCCAATAAGAGAAAAACTATTCTAAGAAGATATTAAGGTAGCTCATTTAAATTAGCAAACACATTTTTAATATCAATATAGACGAAGGGTTGATTTTACTCTTGAATAGATCTCAAAGCCCCTTCTATTTATGTGCATTCATGCTTGTTTTTAACTGTCCATCTTGAAATCTCTTTGCATTGAGAATAAGGATCCCAAGTTTTTGTATGTTATAGTTGGGTAGGGTTTAGATTGTATTAAATGAAAAGATTATTATTTCTCTAATAATTTTCCTTTAAATTTGGTTGCAAGTACCTCCATTAATTCCCTTTTTTAGTGGTGGTTAAGTTTTTTTTCTCCAAGGCTAAAGATCTCGCCCTCCTCTATTGGTCCTAGGGAAGATGACAAACACTTTAAATATATTCCTAGGGTTTGTAAATTTTTTTATAGATGTGATAGATACTTCAAGAGGTTATTCTTCCTACCTTTCTACTAGGGTTTTCATGGATCCTAAGGAGGTTAAGCATTCACCTAATCAAAGGCTTGTGGCTGATAGGAAGTTCACCTAAGATCAAATTCAAATAGTAGTTTCAAGAATGACTTAAGAAAGTGACTTTAAATTTATAATTTAAAAAATATTTCCCTAGTTTGGAAAAGCTCTATCACTAGTTGGAACTTCATTAGAAGCCATTAATGAAGGAAGGTTTTTCTATTTTTTTGTGTGTGAAATAGTAGTTCTTGGTAATTTGTAAATCCCCTTTAAATATGGATGCCTTGCTTGAGGGAGACTTGGAGTTAGAATAACACTTTCTTAGGTGTGAAACTATGAATTATAAACTTCATTCATCTCACCAAATATTTCCTTATCTCTTCAATTTGGCTGAGGCCTATGAACCCTCCTCTTCAATTTGTGTTCTTTGAATGTCTCTCTTACATTGGAAAATCCCTAGGGAAATTAAATTTTCAATTTTGGTTTGATAAATGCCTCTCATGTAGTGGAAAATCTCTAGGAAAACTAATTTCCATCCTAGATATGACTAAAATATTGAGGCATTTAGAATTGTTGTGGGGTTTGATTGATCTAAAAAATTATTGAAAGAAATTTGTTGAAAATTTAGTAACATGATTTGGAAGGAATAACTTGATTATGAGGAAATTACCTTTAGATTCTTATTAGACATCCAAATTTGGACACCATCTATCCAAATTTATCACTTTTCATCCAAACATCCTTATCTCGAAAGTTAATTAAATAATATTACTATTACTTAATTAATATATTTAATTCTGCCAAATCCCTAAGGTATTTAATTAATAATTAAATACCTTACCCTCCTTAATCCTCTTTTCATCAAATAAATTAAATAAATATTACATTTATTTAATTCCTCACATGTCATTTTCATCTAATCCTAATCCATTTCCTAATCTCTTCATTAAGGATGTGCACATGCCTAATCCTTGATTAGGATGTGTCACATCCTCCAAATTTTGCAAGTTGGCCTTTAATCCTAATTAACCCCTAATTATCCTCTAATTACTGATTAGTCAAACCTAATTAGTACCTTGGTCAAAGGAATTTTTAATTCCTTTTTATTCCTCCAAGAACCCCCTTTCCCATGTGAATTTTTAATTCACATTTATTTATCCTAGATTCCCTTCCTTTATATGTGAATTTTTAATTCACATTCCATCCTTCCAAGGCTTCTAGAACCTTGGACTTGTCACAATCACCACATGTGACCAACCTTGACTTGTCACAATCTTCACATGTGACCAAGTCCCACCCTTGAGCCCATCTTTTATCTTTTTAGACTTTCTAAGAATGTGAATTTTAATTCACACTTATTTCCCAACCACCTTTCCTTTTCCCATGTAGATTTTTGAGAAATTCAAATTTTTCAAATGTCCCTTTCACTCCCACTTGGGGACAAGGAATCCCTTTTTGTGGAAATCTCTTCACTCCCCAAGGTGCATGTCCTTGTTCCACCTCATGTACCTTCTTGACACCTCATTTACACCTCATATCCTCTTGTCCACTTCACCCTCCACATATTAAGATGTGAGGGCTTGTGGGTCTCAACCCACCTTAGCCCTTCATCTTGGCCTTGTTGGAGCAATCTTGACCGTTGAATTCTCTAGAGAATTCAAATTCTCCTATAAATACCCCCTCCTCATGGGCATTTTCAACACTTAGCCATTTGATAACAATTACATGCTACCAAATTACATCCCTCACCCTTTGCCATCATTTAGCCATCTCTCTTGATCATCATATTGCACATTGAATCTTGCATTTTAGTCACTCAAGCAATCATCTAAGGAGCACACAAACCATTCTAAGCAAGGGCCAATCAAAGAGATATCAATAGAAAGGAAGGTGAAACTGTTTGTATTTTATTTTATTTTATTTTCTTTTTCGTTATATCACTCTTTTGGCTAATCTTGAGGTGTCCTTGGTATTTTACCATTCGCATTTTTAAGTTATTTTGTGTATTAGAGCAGGATAGATATCAAGGTATACATTTTCTG